>PVKA01006193.1:0-56671 GCA_004027165.1 Ctenomys sociabilis | reverse complement strand
ACTCTAGAAAAAAGAACAAATTAATCCAAAGCCCAAAGAAGGATGAAATTTTAATCATCAGTGCTGAAAATAACTCAATAGAGAACAAGAAAATAATACAATGGATAAATGAATTGAAGAGATGAGTCTTTAAAAGAGTAAATAAAATTAATAAACCCCTAGCCATCCTTATAAAAATAAATAAAACTCAAATTCATGTAATAAGGAATGAAAAGGGTAAAATCACTAGAGATCTTGTGGAAATTCAAAAGTTCATGAATACCAACTTCAAAAATATTTACTCCCATAGGATAGAAAATGCACAGGGAATGAATAGATTCCTAGCAATGTGTAAATTGTCAAAGCTGAATTAAGAAGATATAAAGATTCTGAATAAGCCAATATCAGTCAATGAAATACAAAATGTAATCAACAAGATACCAAGAAAGCAAGTCCAGGTTCTGTTTCATTCACAGTGGAATTCTACAGGAAATTTAAAGAAGATTAAATGTTAATAATGTTCAAACTCTTTAATGAAATTGAAGAAGGAGGAAGAGTCCTCCACAACTCATTCCTGGAGGCCACTCTTACCCTGATATCAAAACCAAAGAAAGACCCAATGCAAAAATAAAAATGCCAAGAAAGGACAATCTCCCTAATGAATATAGATGCCAAAATTCCTCAATAAAATACTTGCAAATAAGAGTGCAGAAAATATCAAGATTATATACCATAGTCAAGTGCAGGGATGGTTCAATATATGCAAATCTGTAAGCATAATATACTATATCAACAGAGCAAAAGACAAAAATCACTCTCTCATTTGAAGCAGAAAATGGTTTTGATGAAGTCTAACACTCATTCATGGTAAAAACCCTATAGAAAACTGGAAGTGATGGTCCTTACCTTAATGTTTTTTTATAGATGGCTTACCTTAAGCCATCTATGACAAACCAACAGCCAACATCTTTGTTTTTTTTTTGTTTTGTTTTGTTTTGTTTTGTTTTTTTCAGTATCAAGGATGGAACTCAGTTACCTGTGCTTGCCAGGCAGGTGCTTATTCTACTGAGCTATCTCCCCAGCCCCAGCCAACATCATATTAAATGGACAAAATCTGAGAACTTTCACTCTACAATAAGGAACAAGATGACAAGGTAAGGATGTTCACTATCACCACTCCTATTCAATACAGTTCTGGAAACAGCCAGAAAAATTAGACAAAGGAGATAAAAGGAGTAAGGATTAGAAAGGAAGAAATGAAATCATTTGCAGATGGCATGATACACTACCTAGAAGACCACAAGAACTCCATAAAAAGACTTCTAGGATGAATGACATAATTCAGTAGTGTGATGGAACCCAAGGTCAAAAAAAATTAATATTCTAAACACAACTAATGTACTGAGAGAAAAATTAGGGTTAGCATCCTGAAACTTTTAGGAATCAATCTAATGAAATAAAAGATCTATACTGTGTAAATTACAGTACTCTAACAAAGAATATTGAAGAGATTGTAGAAAATAGAATGATATTCTTTATTCATGTATAGAAAGAAACAATATTATGAAAATGGCTATATTCCAAACTGCTACATAGATTTCATGCAATGCCAATCAGCATACATCACAGATCTAGAGAAAGCATTCCTAAAATTCATTTGGAATTTTTAAATAAACTTAGCTTTTTGGCTCTGAGCAGCACCATGATGGTAGGCAAGAACAAGCACCTTACAAAAGGCAGCAAAAAAGGAGCCAAGAAGAAAGTGGTTGATCCATTTTCTAAAAAAGACTGGTATGATGTGAAGTCACTGGCTATGTTCAACATAAGAAATATTGGAAAAACTCTTGTCCCCAGAACTCAGGGAACCAAAATTGCATCTGATGGGCTCAAAGGTCATGTGTTTGAAGTGAGCCTTGCTGATCTGCATAAGAAGGAGTTGTTTTTAGAAAACTGAAGTTAATTACTGACAATGTTCAGGGACACAACTGCCTGACTAACTTCATGGGTATGGACCTCACCCATGACAAAATGTGTTCCATGGTCCGAAAATAGCAGACCATGATTGAAGCTCATGTAGATGTCAAGGCTATCAATGGTTATTTGCTTCAACTATTCTGTGTTGGCTTTACTAAAAGAATGCAACAATCAGATACAGGAGACTTCTTATGCTCAGCACCAGCAGATCCACCAGATCCAGAAGAAGAGGGAAATCATGACCCAAGAGGTGCAGACAAATGACTTGAAGGAAGTGATCAATAAACTGATTCCATACAGCACTGGGAAAGACAGCAAACACTTTCCAGTCTATCTACCCTCTTCATGATGTCTTTGTCAGAAAAGTAAAAATGCTGAAGAATCCCGAGTTTGAATTGGTAAAATTCATGGAGCTTCATGGTGAAGGTAGTAGCTCTGGAAAGGTTATGGGCATGAGACTGGAGCTAAAGTTGAAGAAGATTATGGATATGAGCCACCTGTTTAAGAGTCTGTTTAAGATCCTGATTTTTAATAGTGATAAAGTTCTATTTGTGATGAAAAAAAATTAAACTTAGAACAGCAAAGGTAATTCTGGCCAATAAAGGCAAGGCAGGAGGCATTACAATCCCAGACTTAAAATTATACTGCAAAGATACTGTGGTAAAATCATCATGATACTCATAAATAACAGACCTCATGATCAATGGAACAGATTAGAAGATGCAGAAATAACTACAACCAACACTTAGCCACCCTATCTTTGACAAAGGAGCCAAACATGTTCACTAGAAGAAAGACAATATTTTACTTGTCTTTACAGGAAAAAGACTCTCCACATTCCAAAGATACACCATGTCTATCACCACGCACAAATCTACAGTCAAAATGAATTCAATATTTCAATATTAAAACTGAAACACTATATTTTCTGAAGGAGAAACTAGTTAGAAATCTCAAAGACATAGCAGTAGGTAAAGAGTCCCCATGAACAAAAACCAAACTTCATGGTAAATACTTCAACAAATCAACAAGTGAGATCTCATCTTTTTGAAAAGTTTCTGCACATAAGAAATCACCAACTTGATGGGTGTTTGGGTTGTTTCCAAAATTCAGTTCAGACAAAGTGAGGTGCTATAAACATGGGTGCATATATATCACTGTTGGTATGAGGTTTTCAGTTCTTCTGGAAAAATATATTTGAGTGGGATCTCCAATCCTAGTTTTGTAAGGAATCGCTACACAAATTTCCATAGTGGTTGTACCAGTCTTCACTCCCACCAACAGTGCAGAAGGATTTCCTTTTCTCTACACCCTCTCTAGCATTTGTTAATGTATGACTTCTTGATGTTAGCCAATCTTTCTGGGGTGATATGGAATTTCAGAGTTGTTTTACTTTACATTTCTCAAGCAACTAATGATGTGAAATGTTTTTTCATATATTTACTTGCCATTTGCATTTCTTCCTCTGAGAAGTGTATATCCATCTCAGATGCCTATTTTTGGATTGGGTCTTTGAATTTGGAGGGGGGCTGATTTTTAATTCTTATATGTTGTAGATAAAAGGCTTTTGTCTGAGGGACAGTTGGCTATAATTTTTTCCTAGTTTGTTGGTTTTCTTTTTACTCTTTTGGAGTTTTGCTTTGAAGTGCGGAAACTTTTTAAAAAAAGATGAGATCACAGTTCAACATAGTCTTAAATGAAGAAAATCAGATCCACATATGCAGACATCATATTGTTTTGTTAGTGTAAGAATGTCTTAGTTACTCTTCTCTCATTGCTGGGACAAATACCCAACACCCAAAATGAAGGAAGGAAAGGCTTATGTAGCTCACAGTTACTGGAGGTTTCAGTCCATATTCAGCTGGCTCCAAGGCAGAGGGCACATGGCAGAGAGCAGCAGTTCATGGTGGCCAAACAGCAACAACAACAAAGAGCAATGGCTGCAGAAAGTCTGTCTCTCTGTCACTTATATTACATTCAGGCTTTCTGCCCCAGGCTGAGGAAAGTACTCACACCCATAAAAATCAATCACAAACTTCAGAAGCCGCCCCAAGACTGTATGAGGCTTTGGGGGGACACGCCAGACCAGATGGGATTTACAGTATATAAAAAGCACATAGCAGAAAGGAACTTTTCATGGTGGAGGCAAAGAGTAAGAGCACAAGGGAGGAGAGTAGCAGCAGCTCAAGCAGCTAACTTCTCTTCCCACCTTACACTGAAATGGAAATTACCTGCCACAAGGGTAAGTGCAGCACAATCACGAACTCCAGAATCTTCCCAATGACTGCATGAGGCTTTGGAGGGAGAACTATACACAAACCATAAGAAATAACTTCTAAAAGTAAATAAAATCTGAAAGGTACAATAGATACTTTGAAGTAGGAAACAAAAGGGAACACTGAGTTGAGAAGAACGAGAGAGAGAGGAAGATGGTAAGAGAGAAGACAGGAGGGTATGGAGGATGCCTTGGATAATTGTACTGTTGATTTCTGATGATCTGTGGAAAGGAGCAGTTAATTTTTTTCTCTTCATTGCTCACAATTTTTTTCAATTTTGTATGCATATGTCTGATAATCTAACTAATTTGAAGACAATGCTGTGAAGTACAATTACTGTCAAATTTGTATTATTGCTTAGTGCAATTTTATGTCACTTCTAATTTTTAAAATTATTTTTATTATCTTTAAAACCAAAAAACAATTTTAATTTTTAAAACCCAAATCATAAATTGGGATCTTATATGCAAAATGTTTCCCCTTCTTAGCATAGATTTACTTAGTTCCTCTGGCCAGACTGATTGCCAGGTTCCAGATGCTTCACTTCATATAGAGTGATGGACCAGACACCTGAATCCCTCTGGCCAAGCTAGGTACCCAGAGTTTCCAGCACCTCTGCACCTGTCCCCACTGGAAAATGTACTAGGTATGTGGGCTCCTCTGTCTGAACTAGTTGCACAGAGTTCTGAACATCTCTGAGATGGTCCCTGTTCCTTAGGCTGTTCCCATTGCTTTTAGAATTAAATTCAAGCTCTTTATATACTGTAAATCCCATCTGGTCTGGCTCTTCCTTATTCACAACTTCATTTCATTCCATTTTCCCTCCCTAACTGAAATTGCCTTCCACAGTGAATCTGCCTTAGATTGGATTCCCATGAAAAACAGATTTGGGTGTTCTATTTTGGCAAAGATACCAGAAAGTTCAGTGAAGACAAAGGAAGTGAGAAAGAGGAAAATAAGACTTAAAAAGATGCTTTAATTTGTCATACTACTTTGGGCAATCAGGGTTAATTCCCACTGGAATCCTTGAACTATGTTTACCATAATTTGAATTATCTATCTATGGGTTGAAAAATGAGGATTTATCCATCTATTCTCATTACCATTAGTTGAGTGTAACATCTGAGAATACAGACCCCCTAATATTCCAGCTCTTCCCCATATGAAAACCAGTCTTGCTTGTGGTAGTAAAGATCCAAGCCTATAATTTGCTTTAGAGTTCCTCTCTGTGTCCTCATATAGAGCACAGATTTCTGGATCATGTATCATAGAGTCAGAGTAGTATTCCCAAATATGGCTTCTTGGGAACTCAAAGAGTCTTACCATGTATTATTCCACTCTCTTGGGGGCATGATGAGAGGAAATCCCACTATGTCCTAGACCACTGAACTCTAAAACAATTCACTAATATAGAATAAATCCTTCCCAACCCCTCAGAGTTTCTCTTTAACCCTTTAATATGTTAGGTCTTAGCCTGTCCTGAGTACTTGACATTTCTTGAGCTTATGCAATATAAGTATACTATTTTATGGAATGACCAGAAGAAGATCCTTGAAACTGTGTTTTGATAGGAACCAAAGGGTAATACATTAATATGTAATATTTTCTATTCAAAGTGAGTTAAAACTACACTATCCTCCTTCTAGAAACTGAAAACAATAAAGTGGATCAACAGCCACATGCTACATGCTATATGCCATATACCAACTAGAATAATGGATCTGTTTCCAATATGATTGTTCTCACAGAGGCTAACTGTGTCTCAGTTATGCATGGGGACTAAGGGATAGTACATAAAGTCATTCTCTTTCAGGTAACTTTTATAAAAGTCACTTTTTGGCACCCTCCAGATTCAATCCCAAGCACATTCTCTCCATTCTTGGCAGTACCTATTGGCCAGATTCTGAAGCTAGCATGGTGAATAACTTTTTTCCTTAAATCATTAATGATGTATTCTTCATTGAGCTCAGCTGGGTCTTAATCTTTGTAATTGGTCTACAACCTAAGTGGAGAGGTGAGATTATATGTTCAGCAGGGCAAATAGCATCATGCAAGGCACCTGCCACAGATATAACCTGCACACATTCACGGGTAGTACAGGAGAGAAAAGGATTGCTATCCTCTTATAAGGGCCCATAGGGCCATTTCTGCCATTACCAGCATGTTCAGAGGAATCTGAGCATTTCGAGTTCCTAAATACATGAATCAAGGTACTACTATCGGCATTTCCTCACTCCTTTCCCCTACGGCCAGACTTTAACAGATTTGTTGGGATGGTAATTGGGCATTATTTTTAATTCTGCTCTTCCATAGGGCCCTGCCTGATTTCAGCAGTCTTTCATGAAGCTGTAGGAAATGATTTTGTTAAGTCCTGCTATAAAGGCCTTCTAGTTCTCATACTGTGACTGATTTGGTGGGTAACTAATCTGAAGCTGCTATTGTCTTGAGAACACCAGACTCACTTAACAATAAGCAGCTAGCTCTATGGCTCTTAATTATGATTGGCCTGATATCTGTGTAGATTTCATCATCCCAATGTATCTCAGCCCCTTTGGCTAGTAGTCAGAGTCTTAATAGTTTTACTGTTATAGAACCACCACCGCACTCAGCATGAACAATGAATTACGAATTAAAAGTGAACTGAATTTGTTGTACTTTCAATTTCAATTAAACAGATTTAGAAGCAGAGACCCAAAGTAATCAAAGTGGTTCTCCATTTCATGACAGAGCTTAGCCCTATATAAGTCTTCTGGCTCATCAGCGGTATCATTTCTGGCAGTCCAGTTATAACAAAGTTTTAATTTTGGTTGAACAGACCACTTCTCTAAAGTGTACAGTGAATGTTCTCCTGGCTCAGGTATCTCCAGATCTGTGAATGCCGGCTGATCAAAGTCCACAGTTAATTTTTTTTTTTTTTTTTTTTTTTTTTGCCAAGATATCATCTATGGACAAACAGAAACCTATTATGGTTACTTGGCATCCCCAAGATCTCCCGCACCTGGGACAGCCTTTGGCCAAGTGATTGCCCCAGGACCCAAAAGGCTAGTGGTCTTTCCTCAGTGTAGCTACTTGTAGGGTACAAGCTGTGCTTCAGAATTCCTGTGGAGAGGAGGCTCCAGTGAGATTAAATTGTGCTTCTATTTTTTTCTTTGTTTGGTGTATTTTGCCTGCTCTGTCTTCCTGTGTTACTCTTCTGTCATGAGTTCTTGTTCAATTAAGCACTTAAGAATCCTCATCTTAGGTCAGTTTCTATGGAGGCCAAACTAATACAGCAGAGAAAGCAGGCCCTCAGAGCAGGACTCTGAATTTAAATTGCTCACCAGCTTTGTGAGCACATGAGCAATGGTATTCTGTGACATGCATTCACTGTGTGGATGCTAAAGCCAGCAGGATGGATGCCAGTGGAAGAGGACAGTATAGGCGGCACAGCATTGTATACATTTAAGAGATATGGGGAGAAGAATAGCTACCCACTCAGCATAGCAGAGAAAAGAATCTTTAGGACAGTGTGGACATAATGCACTGCCAATTCATGCCCTTGCGAGGGAGGCCTGATCTACCATGATCAATCAAGATGGTTCATATACATGGTTTCTAGGGGCAAGACAGAGGGCTTGCTCTCAGAGACACTTTTAGGGAGACAGCAAAATCAAGACTGCATGGAGGAAGTCTGCTAACAGCTGCCCCAGTGGGAAATCAACATCTCTTGGCTAGCCTGTGCACAGTTTAACATTTTGGGATCATTTATACTCTTGCGACTAAGAAATTGATTTGTCACCCAGAATGGAATCATCTTTTCTTATCAGGACAGTAGGTTATGTCTTTATGTCTGATAAATGCACTTAGACCTCCATGACACCTCTCCGGTCTGGATGAATCCATGGGCCAACTGCCGGGAGCCTTTCAGATTGCTTTGCTGACACCAGTTGATTTCCTCCACAGAAATTCCTGCTGTGTGGAATTCTAATTACGTGATTGATGAGAAACACACTCATGGATTTGGTGTTCTCCATAAATCTCTGGGCATATGGGCAACAACTATGGTGATAATGTAGGGATTAAAAACTATAGCAGTGTGATGAAAATGCAATCTTGTGTATTTAAGCAGTAATTTAAGTGAGTTTCTTTCTAGGAGCTTTTGGTCTGACTCATTGCATCTGATTTCTGGTAGTTAACATGTGTTCTTTTTTATGAGGATATAGCCCTCTTGACAGAGAAAGTGGTAGCAATGACTGAGGCAGAAATATGTGCATTCAGCAATCGACAGACAGTCATCTGAGCATACTTGTAGAGTCCAAATTTTAGGGTCATTCCCTTTTTGTTTTCCTTACCAGAAAGTAGATGATGTTTCCTGCTAAGAGCCACCTCCAAGAGTCCCATTCCTGCTGGCAGACAGGAGGTACCCAGAGCCTGAGGCAGCACATTTGTGTTTGGGACCCTGAACCAAAGGAAGAGCCTCCTTTTGAAATGGGGGCATGAGGGGACTTCCAGATGCTTTGAGGCTGCTCTGTGTCCTAATTATACCATCCTTCCAAATATGTAAAAGAGGAACTAGAATCATGCAAAAAAGTGGGATTCCCCTTTTGGCTCACGGTGAATTTTTTAAGCCTTTATTCTAAACACACACTTTCTTTTCAGGTTCTCCTTCTATATTAATCTTTCCTATCTTTTCCTCTTTTTCATCTCTTTGATCCTTTATGAAAGACTGTGTTTACTGGCCCATCTATGTCCATTTGGTTGAGTCATCTTTCTGCATACACTATATGTTCACTGCTGGGTGTATTAGGAACTAAAGTAAAAGGTGAGTGTCCTGAGTCCTGCCAACAAAGCTCTATGGCCTTCTGTGGCATGTGTGCGCGTGCACACACACACACACACTGAATTTCTACAGTAAATTCTTCAGAACTACACAATGTGCTGTTGGCTTTAGGATACTTCACACACTTTATGGTTCAACCATTCCCTCTTTTAACAGGATCTAGAGGTCCTTGACTATAAATATAAAATAAAATTTTAATAAATGCTTGTGATTGACCTTGAGAAGGATGCAAGGGATTTACCCGAAGAAGCCCAACTTACTCATGAAAGAGTTAGTATTAGCCTGCGCACCAGTGCAGTGTTCCATCTTACAGGCTATCAGGTTGTTTGTGCTTCCATGTTCCTGCTATTACCCTGCTGACCCTAGATTAAACAGGTGTATGCTCAAACAAAAAAATCCCCACTCATTTCTAGAACATCATTATAGTGCTCTAAGCACAACTTGCCCAAATATTTTAAATAGTGTTTGTATAACCCCATTCCTTACAAACCAAATCTTTCAAACAGAATTCTCTCTACCCAAATCAGTTGTCCTTTGACTTTTGATCAAGTAGTCCCTATATTTATTGTACATGTTTAAAAATGTTTCTACCTGTTTTCATATGTCAAAAAGTCCTACAAAGAGGTCTGCTGCATAATTAGAATATTCCTATAAGAGATGGTTTCCAAGCTAATATCTAGCCTTATACTTTCAGTTGTCACACCTAGCTATAATGACACAGCCCACAGGACACTCGATGGCTGTAACTATAAACTACAATCCCCTTTAGCCATGATATGAACATGTCTTCTCCCATGTCCAGGTTTATTATCAGCGGTGTGGAGTTCTGCTCTTTGCCATCTACTAGCACGCCGATTCAACTAATCATCATCTTAAAGCTATAAGTCAAAAGTATCTTACCAGGGGCCAGAGAGATGGCTCAGTAGAAGAAACACTTCCCTGGCAAGTAAAGGATAATAAAGGAAAACAAGAGACAAGAAAAAAAGTCATAGGACTGTCCTGCTACAATGCTGTATATGGTTAGATTTCTAAATTTCTGTGTAAAAATGTGTAATTGTTTGTTCCTATTTTTTTAATATTTTTTTAATTTTTTAATTATTTTTCTTCACATTCTTGAATCCATTCATTCATATGGATTTAAAGTTTAACATATAAATACTTGATGGAAAATACCTGCTCAATGTTATATCTAACATGTTTGATATTCAGATAGATAGTGAGATTAAGCTCAACTTGCCTATGTTATAAGGTAGTAATATCATTAAGCTTCTCTTCTGGATGGTTGACAGCTTAAGTTTTCAGATCAAAAATTAGAGAAAAAGGAGGGAAGCAAGGACAGAAAACATTTTGGCCCTAGCCTTTGAAGGTCAAGGAGGACTCAGGACATAAGAGAACCTATATTGTAACATACTGTAACTCAGCTGTGTCCCAAATTCTCTGATCAAGGAGAATATGGGGCCTCAGAGGAAAATGATTGATGATGTATAGTGTGCCTAAGGAGAGTCACATGGAGAGAAAACATTCTCTCAGGCTTTCACAGACAATTGGTCAAACAATGGCTCTGACTTATCCACATGGCTGATACTGACAAAGAATCTACAAACTGCAGTACAGAGTTTCAGGGTAAAATCCTGAGGGAATTTGACTGACCTTGCCAGATACAAAGTTACATTTTGTGTGTCTTGCTTTATCTTGGTCTTAACCATCCAGCAGGAAAGTATAAACACAAGGTATAAAAAGTAAAGCCCTATTAATGTGCTGAGCTGTAAAAGGCTCAAGTCAACAACTTCTGACCTTGCCAGTCCTATGGATAACCCACTACTATTATGGACTACTGGACTATGTTGGGTTATTTTTCTGAATTCACACACCGACAATATTTAAATGTTAATGGAATACCCATTTCTGACAAAACTAAATAAAAAGTGAGATACAAATGAAGGACCATTTTGTGTCTGTATATACAAAATACAGCTACTTTCTCTTAATTCAATGAGAAGAAAGATTTGTACCAATAGTGTTTGGACAGGATATCATGTCTGCATCTTGTACTATGAATAACCACTACAAAGACAACAATATGCAGTGTGTGTGTGTCTGTGGTGTGTCTGTGTGTCTGTGTGTTTTGGGGTTTTTTGTGGTACTAAGGATTGAACTCGAGACCTTGCACTTGCCAGGCAGGCAATTATGCTGCTGAGCTATATCCCCGCCCCATACACTGTATTAATTATTGAAACTGTCCTACTAATTGGTTTTGAAACTGTCTCATTGTTATTTGTTTCTCAATAAAAATAACAAAAGGCATCTTAATCTCTTTGCTATTAACTTCATTAAAAAATAAGTGAGAGTTTGCCTAAACTGAGCTAGAAATCTGTTTTGATTCTTTATTTCAAACCCAAGTTTTTCCCATCAATTAATTCATGCTACTTTACCAGATGTAGATGGCCTAATTTATTTAATATTTTTAAAAGTCAGATAAGGGGCCAGCGAGATTCCTCAGTGGTCTAAAGCACCTGTTTAGGAAAGCTTAGGGAGTTTCAGGGGCTGTGGTTCAATCCCCAGCACCACATGTTGCACCAGCATTGCCCCCAGGGTGGGCTTAGCCAGCCACACACATAAAAAAGTCACATGATATTTTCTCATATAATGTCTAGTAAAAATACCTTGAAAGTTATGAATTTTGCTATTAGCCCCTCCAAAAGCCATATTCCACTTTGCACATGCCTGTGTCAGCTGTGGTGAGGTCCACACATGCTGTCCTAATGGCAGCAGGACCCCTCCATGAGAGTCCTTCCTGGTGAGAAACTAGCATCAGCTCCGCCCTTGATGTTCTTCCCTCCTTTCTTCCTTCCTATCTCTCCCCCACCTCTCACACTCTAACATCATTTACTAGGTGACATTTGTGACAACTTCCGGGAGCTGAACTAACCCTGCAACATTCTACTTGCAGACGCTGGTCCAGCTGGAGGCAATATGAAATTCCACATCAGACTGGGGTAGCCTGAAATCTCACTACTGACCTTGGGGTCTCCAGAGACTCCTGCAGAGCAGAGCTGTGCATGCATTCCCTGCATGAATTTTGTTCTGCCTACTTGACCTTGCTGAATTTTAGGCCCTAGTCTTGATTCTGGTGGTACCCGAGGCCACAGGTTGGTGGGTTTACCAAAGGTGGTTAAATCTAAGATATCTGTTGCAAACTATCTAACATCATTATAATCCCATCCACTTGCTCACTAACCTCCCTTCAGTGCCATGGTAGCTGGCGAATAGCATGGCAATAATCAAAAAACCATAAAAGAATGAAGTAGCACACCATATCCCATAAAATGTCTGCCCTCTTCCGAAAAGTAATGAATATTCTTCCCTTAAATAAGACTTCTTTCTCCCCTCTCATTTTTTTTTTTAATCTTGTATCTATAATCTTCCTATCCCAACCATGTCAAGAAGTATGTTCTTTGGTCTTATCTCCTTTTCTTCATGTTCCTGGCCAAGCATAAGTCAAATCTCTTTTTCTTTTTAACTGGAGATTGAACTCAGTCCTTGGCACTGGCCAGGGAAGCACTTACTCTACTGAGCCACCATCTCCCATGCCCCAAGTCTCCTTTTCTGATCAGCTAGTTCTCAGGCTTTTCGATGGCTTCCAAATTCCAAGAGACATAAAGGACCCAGTTTGGCATCAGACATTTTAACAGTGATCTATCCTACATCCTACGCTGATCCTGTCTGAGGTCAGTGCTACAGCAGGTACCTGGGAGGCCTGCACAGCACATAAGGCCATCTCCACTTGGAAGCATCTCATTTCCCATTTCAACAGAACGCTCCTCAGAGCCACACTTACATCACACAATAGGGACTCTCAGATATCAGCTGGATTGAACAGACTGTGCCTGAGCTGAAAGGATCAATCAGACCCTCTGGAAGGACTTGGAGTTGTCATCACATGAGTGGATGGCAGCAATACTACATGCAAAGTTAAGCTGCATGACTGTTCTATCAATAGCCTGGGCAAGCAGATGGAAATGACCTACATGCATAGGAACAGAGGGAGACTCCTGGCAATTCACCACACGCTAGTTCTTGTCACTTTCTTAACCTTGTTCTCTTCAACATTCCCTCTATTTTTTTTTTTTTTTTTGAGTCTCATGCTCTACCGACTGAGCTAGCTGGGTGCCTTCTATTTTTCTTTAAAAAGGCTGGTTTGCTTGACACTAGAGCCACAAGTCACAGAGCCATCTAACTTTAAGCAAACTCTTTCTCTTGATCTCTGATTTCCCATCCTCATGAGCTCCTGTCATCTTACCAATGAGTAGAGTAGAAAACTTAGAGGATGTTGACTTTTGTTTCTTTGTCCATCCAAGCTTCCTGCTGCCTCCATCTCTCCCACACATCAAGCCATATCTTTTAAAAGATATTGTTCTCTCTACTACTTTCTTGTAAACCACAACTCACATATTTTCTACAAAAATGTTCCTATATGTTTCATTATATCCAAACTTTCTTGCTTTGAAGTGCAAGATGTTAATTTCTTATCCTCTTTAAAAGAATCTACCTATTCCCCCCGAAGATCTCAACATTTGACATGGTACTTAGTACCAGCGTTATGAGCCTTCTCTGTCCACTGGCAGGTCATATGTCTAGAGCCACTCCTATAACTGCCCTTCACTGTCTAGTATACCTGTCATTGTCACTTATAATTTGGGGGGGTATTTAAGACAAGGTCTCACTGTGTAGATCAGACTCATAGTAATTCTCCTGTTTAGAGCGTCCCAAGTTCTGAGATTACAAGTATGTGCCATCACACCCAGCCTCAATTGCTGTCTCAACATGCCCTGGGGGCGGGGCCAGCACAGGAGGTCTGGGGATCAAACTCCTCGCCCTGTGTCACTGTAACTTGTGTCTTATGAAACATCTCCCAGGATGTACACAAGTTCACTGAGTATTTTGTGACCTGGACATATCATAGCCTTCTTGATCCTCGGTGTATCAGCCATCCTACCATTGTCCCATCTTCTATTCCAGTTGTTTTCCCCATCAGTTCCCATGACCTTTGCTTATCTACATGAATACCTGTTTGCAGCAAGCACTGATGGTTTCCTGCCCCTTAGGCACTCACCTCCCTCATTTTTGTGTCAAAAGAATCTGAACATATCTGGGACTCTCTTCCCAGCCTCCCTGGCAAATAGCTTGAAGTGATCAAGGAGACAGAAATGTGGAAGACAGCTGCTTAGCTGATAAAGAGTGTGTCCAGTAAATAGTGCTTGTGTCTGTCTGTGCCTGCTTTTAAATTCCCTCCTGTGAGCATGACACAATCAGAGTGACCACAGTCATATTGTTCCTCTGAATAATAGATGACACCTGCAGAGGGCAGAAAGAGTAGACATTGCTGAGCCATTCAACCAATGATGCACCTAGCTGCCTCTGGGGTTTCTTTATTTCTTAAAGAATGTAAACTGAAGTCTTTGTCACCTTTAGATCAGATTTTATATTTTGTTGTATCCCTAAATCTTATACCTATGTAAAGAATCTGGTGTGTTCTCACTAAAATGGAGGAAAGGGTAGGAAGAAATGGAAAGCCAGGTTGTTAGGCCTAAGTGTACCTAATCTCTCTCATCCCTCTTTATGACTAAGGATGCCAAGGGAAGACTATCAAATTTTCAGTTTGCGGGGTCAATTGCTTGCCAGCTTTTACAACATCCAGGTCCAGAGCCCCTGCAGTGATGCCTAGAAGTCTACAAACATAGAGTTGTCTGGATTTCAGGAAAAGTAGAGCCTTGCATGCCATCTTCTAGTGAGACTTCTACCCTGAGGCAGGAGCAAGTTTCCCTCATGGAAACCAAGGGACCCCACCCCTTCCAAGAAAGAACAGTCTTCTATCTGGTGGGAAGTAAAGGCTCCTCCCGCCCTATGGATTCCATCAGAGCTGTAGAAAACAGAACGGCTATAAGGGCTCACCTCAGCAGGTGCCTCAAGCTGGCCTCCTGTCAGTGTGAGCAGCCTTGTCATCCTGTGCTAGTTAAGCTCCTGTCAACATGAGGGGCTTTGGAGCTGCAGAGTGGATGAGCAAACGCACTTCCAGTGTGTCTGGGTGGGTTGAGGAGGACACTGTCTGCATCCTGCTACTTTGCTGCTGTTCTTCAGCTCTGCCTCCCAGAAAGCAAACTTCTCCTTGTACTTATGGTGCTGGTTGTTGTGTTCCCGCAGTGGGAATGCTGACTGATGCAGAAACCCGCTGCAGAGGGACCTGCGAGGAGCTGCAGCTGTGGTCTGCTCCTGCTCTTTTGCTCTCCAGCTCTGCCTAATAAACCCTTCTGTGCTTCTCATGACCTGAAATACTTTTTCCCTGCAAGGTCAAGAACCTGCTCAGTGGGCCAAGCTGTGGTCCTTAGCTCCATTCTGGGGGAGCTCATCAAAATAAGGATACTATCTCCAGTGGTAATATAGAACCACAGATTAGTAATGCCTCACAAAACCATAGCCCATATGTATTCCTAGAGGTACATATTCATAATTTCTCTAAATTCTGTCAATCTCCACGGACTGTCCTAGGTTTTTCATTCACAGCACTTTCTCCAACAAAGGATCTGTGTCATCATCCACAAGGTATTTACATCTCTGCTTTCCTAGAATTCACATAAACTGGTATGGTTTTACCACCTCCCTTAGTGTTTGTTGGAATTAAATTATTTTGGAGCACATGAAATAGAGCATTTCTTGATGTAGGAACAATTAAAAGGCACAACCAAAGCAGCGTCCTTGTTGCTCTTCCTCCAGCCCAACTTGCAATCACCACCCTGTCTGCCTTCCCTCTTTCTACCTCAAGAGTCTCATGAGGCCTAACTGTATATTTCTTATGTTTTTGTACAAATCAAGAATTAAACATATTTTCTTGTTCTTCATGACACGAATGCTAAGTAATTCATCAAATGTTATTTTCTAAGTCTAAATTTAAATGTAAACACAGACATAGTCTCATGCAATTTCAGGACATTGCATGAAACAGCTGGTGAAACTGAAATAATCATTAGATGAACTTTTCACTTTCTTCACCATAAGCATTCAACTCCTCACTGGGAGTGGCCATAAGCCCTGAGCACTGGAAAAGTATACGCACAGAAGAGCAGCAGGCAGGTGTGAGGCAACATATTTTATATATTCACTTAGTTACATTCATAAATGAAATGTGGTTTATCTTTAAGTTAACCTTTTCTGGTCAGTAAATGTAAAAGTTCAGTATGGGAGCATCTGTGACGTCACTGGCTCCAACATTCCGCTGTCCCATGGTGCTCTGCGCCTAGTGCTCCTCACCACTGAAGAATCACTGTGCAGCGACACAGGCAGCTCACACACCTGTCTCGAGCCTGCTCAGACCCAGTGGAAAGATGCCTGGCGAGGAGCGCAAAAAGAAGCTGAACCCTCTGAAAGTCAGAGCCTGCAAGAAAGGCAACATGTTGAAGCCATGCTGCCTTCCCAAGGAGGAAAAGCTACAAGTCTCTGACCCTCTTGGCCGAAATTCAAAGATGGGTGAAACGGGCTTCACCCCGTCGGGGGTACCCTTGAAAGTCGGAGACCCCATGAACATGTGCAGAGCTGTCCTGGCCAACTTGGTGGAGGAGAGGAGGAACCAGGTCTACACTGAAAAGCTCCATAAGGATTTGGAAAGATGGCTGAGGGAGATTGAGAGACGGAAGGCAGACGTGGAGCTGTTCATGCGCAGGCTTCATAGGACGACTGGTTATTTTACCAGACTGTGGTTCGACTGATGGCCCCGCAGGTAAGTGGTTCATCTCAAAGTTCAGGGCAGGAAACACCTGCTGCTCTCTAGGATTCCAGCATGATCCAGGTTTAGCAGCCTCTAGGATCGACTTGCAAGGCAAATGCAGTGCATGACTTGAAACCTCATGGAATTAAATTAATGTTTTCTATGAGAATAGTTCCCTAGGAAGGCTTCTAGTCACTGTCTCCATTTCTGTAGTAGATACTCGGCCACTGAGGGCACATTTAGTTGACCTATATTTTCTACATGGTTCACCTTAAAAACCTGTGTAATTTGTAATGAAAGCATGTCTGCCATTCTCCAAATGAGTAATCTTGAGTTTTTTCTCACTTGATCAGTATATCTGGGTGTGTGGCTATTTTATGGCTCTCACTGGACCTGCTCTGGGCTTTAATCTGATCTCTATCACCTTGTTCTATCTGTAGATCATGTACTCATTTTTTTTTCTTTCAAAATCTTGCTTATTTATTTTTTTATATAGACCCTTGCTCTTCTGTTTAACGGGCCTTGAAATGGACTCAAGCATCTTCCTGCCTCAGCTTCCCAAGATCCACAGAGGACAGATGCCCAGCACCAGGCCAAATGTAGGAGTTTCTGATGTCATCACACACCTGTCTGCACACACCTGTCTGAAAGATTCGACACCAAGCTCTCTGCCCTGCTGTAGCTGTAGTACAAGCACTGCTATGTATTCATTTTACCTCTTGTTCCATTTTCCATTGTTGTTTATTTTAGAAGTGTACTACTTACTTTTCAAATATGTAGGAGTTAGTTATATTCTTGTTTGTAGCTTAACTACATTATAATAAAAATGTACCTCATATCATTTTGATCCTGTGAAATATGTTGACTCCTTCTGAGGCCAGTGCATGGTCAGTGTATTGTCTCATATATCCTATAAGAGTCCATACTCTACATTATCTGGTTCTCTGTTGAACACTGAACACAGGGCTCCCAGCTCCCTACTCGCTTGGCATTACTCTCTGATGACCCAACACAGTCAAGCAACTCTTCCTGCCTTAGGTCCTGCACTTTGGCCCATGCTTAAGTTTAGCCAAGGGCTAGGAGCCAGGCCTGCTCCCTCAGGTCCTCATTCCAAGAATCTGGAGTGCAAAGAAACCCTCCTGGAGTGCATGGAGATTCTGCCACATGGTCCTGGGGTGCAGCTGGCCACCGTCTTCCAGAGACATCCTGCTGGGCCTGCTTGCCCTCCCTCCAGGTCAGGTTACCCCTTCCTATTTCAATTTGAGATGCTCCCAGGCCCCGAGGCTGGCGTGCTCTCTGTACTGCAATAGTCATTTCTAACAGTCTCTCCATCCTAGATATCTTTCTGGCAGTGCCCAACCATTAGGTCAATCTGTGCACCTTCCTGGTGAAACTGCCTGCCTTCTAAACTGTTTTGTCTTCTTCCTGCTGAGTCTTGGAGAGCTGTGTTAGTCCAGCCACTCTGAAAATATAGTAATCTGATTTTTAGTTGTGTTGCTATTTGCCTCAAAGTATAAGAGTTTATTTATAGACATATAAACCTTCATTTTTGTCATTATGTTGAATTCCTCATTTTTAGAATTTAATCTGTATAGCCTATATTAGTTACCATTTTTATTTCTGAAATAAAATACCTGACAGCCCAAGATAAAGAGGAGAAGATCCATTGGGCTCATAGTTTACAGAGGGTTCAGTCCATTGCCAGCTGGCTCCTATTAGGGTGTCCTGGCAGAGAGGCAGGGAAGAGGAGGAAACAGTCCATGGCAGGCAGTGGGCAGAAGGCAGAAAGCAACAACCAGCAAGCAGCCAGCAGCAAGCCAGGGGTCATGGGGAAGGGAATCAGTGTCCCCATTTCTGCCTCTTCTCTTTGGTCCAGGCTATGCTTAGGAGCATCCACTCTCTAAATCCTAACATGGAACTGTGAATCACTCCTCAGGACACATCCTTGATCCCAGAATCACACAACCTAGAACAAGCCACATTAGAGCAGCCCCATCTGCAAGCACATGAGACTTTGGGGGACACCTGACATATCCTTAACATACCCTTAGTAATGCTCTGCTTTAAAATGTTTAATATCAAATAACTGAAACTCACTGATATTTTTTGTTCTTCACAGATTTCTTCCATTTTTTTTCTCCTTCCATAAGGGTCACCAGATGTGCTTGTTTAAGCAACAGATCAGTAGGTGCTGGGAGCATCTGCATTTATACCAGCATCCAGGTCCCAGGATCCCGCCATCAGGACCATGCTCCAGATGCTGCAGCTGCTCCAGAAGTAGTGTGTGGTGCTTGGCCAGAGTCAAGCAGCTTCTACATGGCTGAGCAATCCCCAGATTTCATTCCTAAAAGACAAGAAACAATCTGTTCTGACAACTACATTTATAAACCCAAACAGAAGTTTGAAAAATCTAATCCATTCAATAGTCCTCCTTTTCTTTACATTTCTGTGTTCACTAAACTTTTCTCAGAATAACATCAGAAGTGAGGGAATCTGTATTTTGGTTAAGAAACATAGAGCACACTGGGAATACTGAGACATGATCATATCCCCTACCAGTTCAACTGTAAACCAAGACCTATCTACCAAGAAACGTAACTTCTGTATCTGCCAAGGTCAGTCAAATCAGTTTGTAGACCCTTTCTCAGTGTCAGCCATGTGGATGAGTCATGGCCATTGCTTGACCACTTTGCTCTTTGTGAAAGCCTGAGAGAATGTTTTCTTTTCATGTGACTCTCCTTAGGTATACTCTATATTGTTGATCACTTTCCTCTGTTGCCACATAATCTCTTTGATCAGAAAATTTGGCACACCACTGAGTTACAGTACAGTACAGGTTCTCTCAAGTAAATGTTTATTTAAAAAAGGGTAATAAATACAAACAAGATATAAGGAAAAATATGTCACAGGCCTGTCCTGCTACAATGGTGTATATGTTTAGATTTCTAAATTTCTGTATAAAAATATCTAATTGTTATTCCTACTTTTTAATTTTTTACTTATTTATTTTTCCTTCACATTGTGTAGGGATTTAAAGTTTAACATATCAATACTTGATGGAAATCACCTGTTCCATGTTATGTGTATGATGTTTGATATATAGACAAATAATGAGATTAAGCTCAACTGCCTTTGTTATAGGATAATAATATCATTAAGCTTCTCTTGTGGAGGGTTAACAACTTAAGTTTGCAGACCAAAAATTAGTAAAAAGAAGGGCTGAAAGGACAGTCAACATTTAGGCCCTAGCTATTCAAAGTCAGTGAGGACTCAGGACATACCCCACCAATTTTTAAAGCATATTTCAAGTAGGACTTAATGGGGTCACAAACCACAAGAATAATATGAAACTGGTTAAGGGGCTATTCATGTGATAAATGAATCAGGAGAGAATCTATTCATGCACACAAAACCCATTAGTAGTGTAGTGCAGAGACCAAAATGTAAAGGGAGAGAATACATTACTGATTTGTGTATTAATTCAAATTCAGGCATCTGCTCATGTTACAGCACAGCTGTGGAAGGTGGTAATGAATAAATAATGAAACTGAAGGATTTATTTTATTCCACATTAGTCTCTAAATTAACACTGATGGGTAGTGAAGCAATGGTTTTGCTATTCAACTTCATAGATTGCTGTGGGGGTGGTCTAGTTCTGCATCTGCTCAAAAAACTTTTAAGTTGAGTACTTGTAGCAGTTCTGCTATATCTTGGAGAGGTGGTGCTCCTCAGAGGTCACAGAGATGTCAACTTCCACCATGATGGATTGATATGTACTGCTGCTTTTTCAACATCACCAAGGTGATGACACTCGCCATTGCTATGACCACACTACCTACCATGAGTCCAGTAATTGCACCCTTGTTTGAACCCACATCTTCTGTAAAGAATGCCAGTTTCTGATGACAGACTTCATACCCGGAGTCATGTTGGAATTCTGTGTCCATCTTCACTTCTGAGATCTCTTCTGTCTTGATATTTGTCAACCTGGAACCTGGTCAAATGGCCAGTCCTTGATTGCCCACTGGGTGGACATCAACAGGCTCAACCTCATTCTCTGTATTGGCTGGCATGGAGTCCACCCCAAAAGGATGCCATGACTGGAGATCGTCCAGGCTGAACTCTCCATTCACAGGGAGGAGCTCCACTGTGGTTTTGGTTTCAGTCAAAGATGGCATAAGAGTGTCATTTCCATAGCTGATTCTAGACTCACTGATCATGTTGGCCAAGACATCATTGGAGTAGTTCTGTTCTTTCTGGAGCAGCTCATTGACTACATTCTGAATCTCCTCAGCTACAGCAGGAACTTTGTAGAGCAGGAAGAGGGACTGGTTCATGCACTAGTAAATCACCTGGAGGTGTGTCAGAACCCAGGACCAGATCTAGGCTGCCTTCTTGGGATCCACCATGCTCACGTGTCCGAAGTGCTTCAGCGTGTGCTGCCTGTCCTTCTGCTTGGCCCAAACATTTCTTCAGCATGTTGAACACATAAGGAGGCTGGGGAGGCATGGCCTGCAGGGCGGTGATGTAGTTCTCCAGAGCCAGGTGGCAGTGGTCATTGAGCATGGCTTTCACTCTGGCTATGTGTGTGGCCACCAGCTACTGCTCTCATTGGCTGCTTCCTGCTCCAAAGATTCCACTTTCTACTGGAAATGCTGGATCACAGCTTTCTTATCAGCCTTGGGCAGATTCTTGGCCCAAGCCTCTCTTTGGCTTTCTGGAAATGGGTGTGCTCAGTCTTGTCACTGGGTGTCTTGAGATACTTGTCTACCATGTCAGGGATGCTGGCTGCTGTGATAAGAATGACGCTACCACACACCACCATGCAGTATTCTTCTCAAAGTTGTTCCTGTTGCCTCCACATCTGCTGTAAAAGAACACTTCCCTTCAGTGACCTCAATGTACCAGCAAGAGATCATTTCTCAGCATGGCCCCATCTCGGCTTATTCAGAGCACAACTCTCAAACCATCTCTTCCATGGATTCTGTGGTGGTGGTGATAATGATGGTGGTGATAGTGGCTATGCTGGTGGCTTTGTCTGTGGCTTCTTCATAGGGTTCCTTGGCTTCCTTCTCTACTTCATCACCATCCTACACATCCTCATCATCATTGACTTCTTCCTCAATATCTGTTACTTCTTCCTCCTCAGTTACTTCTACTACTTTGTCTTCACCCCACCAAGTCATCTTCCTTTGGGTCTTTGGGGTCAGTGTTGTCACTTTCTTCCACCAGTGGGCAATACACAAGCTCTACCCCTCAGAACTTGATCCCATGGGCATCAACATGCTGTAGATTGGTGCATCATGATTGGTGCTCATCTCACTGCAAGTCTCTTTGGCAATGGTGTGCCAGTGAAGATGGGTTTCACAAACATCCATCTGCTCCTGGTGTAAGAATTTGCACTCATCAGGAACCAGGAGGGTGTCACTTACAAACTCACCAATTAAGCAGCAGAAAGGAATCATGAAATGGGGATGGGTCTTGCACTGCTTGCGGCTCTGCTTGTACCAGTTCTGGATGGTCACTGGTTGGTTGGCTTCCCCCATGTTGGAGATCTTCAGCTCAGGGTAGACCTTTTGGTAGTACTGCAGGATGCCTTCCTTGCTGCCGATGCAGGTTTTGGTATCACAAAATCTTATGAATTCCTTCCTCTATTCACTTTCAGCATTACTATAATACATTCCATTTATATATAAGGATACACAAGCACATACACATAAACACATTGCTATTTTACTTTGAGCAAATCATTATCTAATAGATAAAACAAAAATAAAGATGAAGTTTAAAATTTTTGCCTTAATCCTTCCTCTTTTATTATTTTTAAAGAAAGAAAACATTTAAAAATTAGAAGTGATATAAAATTTCACTATAGTAACAATAGGAATTCAACAATGATTTCTGTATCACATGGTGTTATCTTCAAATTAGTTGTTTAGGTTGCCAGATATAAATGTGCAAAATGGGTTAAAGAAAACACAACAATCAAAAAAACAGTTATAATAAACTTTTTACAAAATTATAAGCCTGAACTGCTCTTTTCAAAATTCCTTCTTTTATGGTTGGTTTCAGGTTGGAATTTTAATCATTTTCATTCTCTCTGAAGAATTTCTTTTACCATCTCTTCCAGGGCAGGTCTACTGTCAATAAAGTGATCTATTTTTGCTTGTCTGAGAAATTCAGATTGCTGAGTTTTTCCTCAAGACCCTAAACATTAGACTTTACTTTCTTCATGTGGGCGTGGTTTCCAAGGAGAGAGCAATGATTCTCACATTTCTTTCTCCAAAAGTGTTTTCATCTTCTAGACTCTTTCAGGTTTTCTTTTTCTTATCTTTGATTTTTCTGTAGGTCTAAAATGTATGTACTTGATATGATTTTTTTGACACCTTTTATGTTTTCTGAGCTTTCTCAACTTGAGTTTTGATATTTGACATTAAATTGAAATTTTCATCACAATTGTTTCATATATTGTATTGTTCTTTTATCCTTATTCTGAATATTTTACTACAAAATATGCTTTTGCCCTTGTCTCATAGTTCTCAAATGTCATTTTTCCTCAATCTCTATTTATTTTTTTTGTATTTTCTTATTCTCTATTGAGCTATTCTCAAGCTCAGAAATGTTTTCCTTGCTATGTCTAAGCTGAGCACAAGCATAGCTTTACAGATATGACTTTCTTCATATCTGTTAGAAAATTTTAATCTCAAACATTTCTTTCCAGGTATTTTTATTTTTATATTTCTTTCCTCATGTCTCCCTCTCTCAGCGTACATTGCCTCTCCACTCTTGCATGCTCTCTACTCTAACCTTACAGTCCTGACCATCTTAATGATAGTTGTTGTAAGCACCTGTTCTGATCATTCTAATACACCTGCCACATCTGAGTTCAGCTCTGTTGCTTACTCTTCAATCCCCCCGACACTGTGGTTTGCTTTATGTATTTTTTGATCTGTCACTCTAATGTGTTAGAAAAAGAACTGTAGTGAGGATGCTTCAGCACTGGTTTCCTCAAGAGTTTGCATTCAAGGCTTTCTACTCCGTCACACCTTGAATTTCTATGTTTTTCCATTAGTCTCTTTTTTTCTTGTTTCTCAGTTTTATCAGTAAGACACAATTATAATATGAACTTTTTCATTTCTAGTCCAAAAACTATAAGACCATCATACAAGCTTTTTTAAAAATTTCATACACATTTGTTTTGACCCAATGAAGATTATAAAGTCACTATGATCTAAACTGTGTCTAATTATCAAACATTATAAATATGATATATTTATGTGTCAAAGAAGAGTGGCTTTACTTAGATTACTGGCTAGGAACTCCAGTGGGCTCAGAGTTCTTTTGGATAAGAATTCCAAATTGTCCAAGGGAAACTTTCTTGAAGTTACCAGCTCTAAACTTGGATCCCAGCAATCTCAGTCCTCAGTGTTGTAGCTCTAAGCTTTGGGCTTCAGTGCCTCTTGTACCTTATCTTACAGACCTTAGTGTTACAGCTCCCAGTAACTCCCAGTGGCCCCTACCACCTCCTAAGCAACCAAGGCTTAGAGTCCCATTGGTGGATTTCTGGAAATCTTCCATCAACTTCTGTTGGCTCTGTAGATCTCTTTGCTGGTCACTGTAGGTCATGTCAGGGCTCCACAGTTTACCACTGATCTCCACAGTGGAGATATAATTGCCCCTTGCAATTATGTCAATCTCTGGGGCTCTTCAGAAATCCAATGTTATCCTTTAATATAACCAGATCTTGGTAGTGCAACACTTTTATCTTAGTTTCTTTACTAATTTATGATACAAAATACCCAATACTCAGAGTTAAAGAAGGAAATATTTATTGGCTAACCATTTGTAAAGTTTCAGTCCACAGTTAGATGGCTCCAAGGGAGGGGGTCATGGCAGATGGGCATCGCAGAGGACAAACGGTTTGTGGCAGAGCAGGCATAGGTGGCAGCAACAAGCAATAAACCTACCTTTCTCTTTTTTGTACTGTCCTGAATTTACTGACAATATTATAGCATATCAAAAATCTTCAAACAGCTCCCTGTGGCTGACAGTAAGCTGTGTGATGTGCAGGTTGGAGAGGCTGACAATATCCAAAACCTCCCACATTTCCTTACTGTCAGGATCCACTTCCATGATTTCCTGATTCAAAGCTGAGACCCCAGGGATATAATCATTTCTCCTTTCTCTCCTATTCCTGCAGCTTGATGGAAGTACCCTATACAGGGCCTCTCTGAATCTGCTTCTTCAGATGTGTGACATAGCCTCCTATCTTTTCATGGAACTTCTTCTTGGGTAAGATGGTGATCCCCTTGCACATGCCCCTGTTGGTGTGGAAGTCCTTACCCAGGCACATGTAATACTTCTTACTGGTGACCCTGGCTACTTTCTTCACTGTCTTGATGCAAACGCAGCCCCTGTTGTTGGGTCCTGGAGAAACGGTCTGCCTTTCCCTGTTATCCCAACTAGGCTTTTGGTTGGTGCCACCCACACCCAGTATGAGACTTCTGTCTTCAAAAACTCTGTGTGATCACACTGAGAGCTATTCTAATTCTATCCAGTACTAATTTAGTATCACACACCCTAGACCCAGATAGTGTGAAGAGCCTCGCCTATGAGTGCATGAGGCTCTGTGTGGGACATCTAAATCTAAGCTACAACACCTTTCAACCTAGTCCATCAGAGATGAGAGTCCCAATACACAATAGAGCCATGTAATCAAGGACTTAATGGCCCTGTACTGCAGCAAGGAGGACAGGGCAACAAAGGGAGCCCCCCCCGCACTGCTCTGTGCACTGAGGAACACAGCTTAGATGGACAAGATGTGCACTTACTTGCTCAGATTCCTGCACCTTGCACGCCTAATTAGGACTTTGAAAGTAGTGACAGAGGAGATGGAATTATCTGAAAGTTACAGGGAGTCACACAGAGTGGCTGCAGAACAGGGACTTCTGGGATAGATCAGATTTAAGCCCTCAGTGGGCACATAAGTATTTCTTGAAATGTCCATGTCTATGTAGAACATACTTTTCTGTATGGTGTCAACTTGGCTAAATTGTAGAAAATGACTTCTCAGTTAATACCTCCCAGGTTTTCACAGATGTATCAGGGCTGATATCACTACTGCTACTGCTTTGAAGGATCTGAAGGAGGCCCAATAGTGTTGCTTATGATCCACTGGATCTGGGGATTTTAGGGGTAGAGCAGTGGGCCTTTGTCCCTGTATCGTCAGCCCTGGAGCAGGAGGCACCTGCTCCTAAGAGAAAAATAAATTAAGAGAAAAATGACATAATGTGTTCTATTCTAAGATAACTTTAAATCTACACAAACACACAATTTTATTCAACTTCAGGTGAATCCATGAAAAAAATGAATGTCTTCTAAAACTAAAGTTATAGACTCAATCTTTTAACTGTTTTCTCCAGAAGCACTCTGACTTTGAGTACTTAAAAGCCCTTACCATTTACCCAAAATACGACAGGATAATAATAGGCATCTGAAAGTCAACCTGCTCTATCAATTCACTTCCTCATCATAGAATGGTTTACCTTCAACTTTAACACCTTTTCTTGGCCAGTAAATGTAAAGGTTCAAGCTAGGAGCATCTGTTACATCACTCAGCTCCAACATTCAGAGAGGCTTTGTCCCCATGGAGCTGTGGGCCTGGTTATTACTGCTCACCACTAGAGAATCACTGTGCCAGGACAGAGGCAGCTCACAGCCCTATCTTAGACCTCCTAAGACAAGTCTAAAAATGAATTATAAGGGCCAAACCATAAATGGAAAGACAATGAACATTGGGGACTCCTTTGAATGTGGTTCAAAGATGAGTGACCAGGTTCACACACCAAAGGGAAACACTTTGAAAGTTGGAGATCCCATGAACATGAAGAAGGCCACCAGGAACAACTTTGTGGAGGAACAAGCTTTACATTGAAAAACCTGAGAAGGTTTTTAAATATCCAGCTGAGGGAGACTGAGAGAAGAAAGCCACAGAGAAGATTTTAGAAAAGCTTTACAGAACAACTGGTTATTTTCTCAAAATGCAATTCTGGTGACTGATGCAACAGTTACCAGATAAGTAATTCATCTAAAGTTATAGACTCAATCTTTTAACTGTAATTCAGAACTTTAATTTCTAAATTTCATTCAGAAAGCATTTACCACTCTCCTGTGGTTTTGAGCATGATATAGTCTTAGCCTCTCATGACATGACCTGTAAAGCAAATGCAGCCCATTTCTTGAAAGCTCTTGTAATTAGATTGAATGACTTCATTATTTATATATGATTGCAATTAAATATACATAGATTCCACATCAAATTGTGAAAGATATTACTCTTTGTTGCTAGGCAAATTGTCTAATGAACACTTAACATTTATATATAGTTGCTTAGATTTCCAAGTTATCAAATATGAATAGTATTTAATTCAGAAAATTATTATTACATCTTCCTATAATATCACAAACAAATCTATCAGCACAAGATATAACACATAATAGCACTTATTATTGATATTTCTGGTAATAATAAGTAGAGCTTCTAGATTATTACATTGCTTCATAGGCAATCTTAGCACTCACAGTGTGAATCATTACTCTTGGATCTGATGTCTTGATTCACTAGGTATCAATCAACTAGGTATCAATCACTAGCACCAAAAATCTTCCCAAAAATAATTTAAAATTTAGATGGACAGGGATTTATATAAATTGTTTGCATTGTGAGTAGTGCCATGCATTCAGCATTGGTCTGCTTGCTCACCTCTATTGCTATTTTTTTTTTTTTTTTAGTACAGGATCTATAGGCTCTCATTATACTCATAGTGCTCCTCCTGTTTTCAGCCTCCCAAGTGCTGGAATTACAGATGTGCATCACCATATCCAGTCTCAATCACTGTTTCAGCCCACCCCGGGGGCAGGGCTGGCAGAGCACACCAGGTTGTGTGTGTGTGTGTGTGTGTCTGTCTGTCTGTCTGTCTCTGTGTAAGACAGAGAGACAGAGAGAGAGAGAGAGAGAGAGAGAGAGAGAGAGAGAGAGGCGCTCAACATCCAGTGACGAATTTCCATTGAATATCATTTCTAGATATGATACAATTTTCCAATTAGCAATAAGATCAGGTCATGAATTCATACGTTTATGTGTTACAAATGTTAGTGTTTTCTTGGGATTAAATGTAAATATATTTTTATTATTTCTGTAAATTATGAAGCTAAATCATATTAATAGTTTTATTTTTAGAGGACAACAGGCTGGCCAGATTATATACTGATTATTTCAGCTTTTGGAACCCTTGTTAAAGTTTTTAATATTTCATTTTAAGCCATTATTCTTTTTATACTTATACTAATGTGTCAGATAAAACATTAATGAAAGAAAAATAAGAATTAAGTATTACTCTTATCATATACTGGAGGGCAATTCTTTTTCTTATGGGGAAAATATTTTTTTTCTGAGGCAGAGTCCCACTTTGTAATGTTGGATTCAGTTAAGTATGTAGCCCAGGCCAGCCTCAAATTCATGGCAATCCACCTGCTTCAACCTCCCAAACACTACAGGTTCAGGCACAAGCCACTACACCCAGCTGAGAAAAAAATCTTATGGGTGAAGATACATGTCTCAGTTACTTTTCTCTCATTTCTGGGCCAAAATACCTAACACCACAAATAAAAGAAGGAAAATGAAGTCCCAGCACAGTTTGGCCAGTGAGTGAGAGCCCCAGGCCCGCCACACAGGAGAGACAGTTCCCAGTGGTCCCAGGTCCCACAAGGCGGCCCAAGTCCCAGGGAAGCTCTGCCTGTGAGTGAGAGCCCCAGAGGTCAGTGCTATACAAAATGACACAGATAAGGAGAAAACTGAAATCTCAGGCCTCGAGTCCACCAGTAAGTGCAGAGGACACCAGCTCAGCTGAAATGAATGAATTAACAGATTTAGAATCAAAGGAACAGCACCAGAAAGATATAGAGGAACTCAGAGGAGTATTAATTCCTGAAATAAAAAACAAAATATGTGAATACATGAGATCTGAAATAAAGAATCAAATACAGAAACATCAGAAGGAAAACCAATGCTCACCCAGAACAAGTGCAGAGAACACTATTGCAGCTGAAATGTATGAATAAACAGCGATTGAAGGAAAGAAACAATAGCAGAAAGGACATGAGGAACTCAAAGCAGAAATAATTTCTGAAATCAAAAAAGAATTCTTTGAAAAAACAAGAATTTTTGAAATCATAGCATCTGAAAAAGAGAAACAAGTCCGGAAATATACAGAGGAAACCCAACTTGGAAGAAACACTGCAGAAAAAGAATTAATAACTACCTCTAAAGAAGACATGAATAAAAAAAAATAGAGGAGATCAGAAATATGATGGATTCCTTCAATAAGGAATACAGAAAATAAATATGAAACAGAGTCAAAGAGATGTAGAAGAACGAAAATTATCAATCACAAGTCTACAAAATGGATGAGTGAAAGCGAAGTCAGAGTTTCTGATCTTGAAGACGCCAGTGCAGCTAGTGAAAAGGTGAGAAAGGATTTCTTAAAAACAATGAGAATGCAGGAAAAAATAATTCGTCACCTGCAAGATGATGTCAGGATGAACAATATGAGATTAATTGGTATCAATGAGAATGAAGGACTCAATACAAATGACATAAAAAGAACTTGGGGAAAAGCAATTGCATAAAACTGCCTAAATATCAGGAAACAATCCAACATTCAGGTCACCAAAGCATACAGAACACCAAATAACTTCAACCCAAGTAAAAACACATTGGGACATATAATAGTCAAGATCCCAGAAATCCAACACAAAAATAATATACTGAAAGCAGCTAGAGAGAAGAAGCAGATCACATTCAAAGGAAAACCCATCAGAACTACAGCCAACTTCTCCACACAAACCATGAAGGCAAGGAGAGCATGGAGCAGAGTTCTTCAAGTCCTACACGAAAACAAATTCCAGCCCAGACTATTATACCTTGCAAAACTCTCTTTCAGGTTTGATGGAGAAGTGAAATACTTCCACAACAAAGAACAAGTAAAGAATTTCATGATGACAAAGCCATCCTTACACCAGCTGCTGAAAGATGTTCTAGAGAGACCACAGTGACCAGAATTCCACAAAACAGAATGAAAGGAACCGACTAAACAGGACAGACAATTAAACATAGGATAAAAAGGAGTAAACACCAGGTAAATATGGTGACAAACATAAGTCAACACATTTCAATTATAACCACCAATGCAAATGGACTCAATTCACCAATTAAGAGAAACAAACTGGCGCAGTGGATTAGGAAACAAAATCCAACAATATGCTGTATACAAGAAACACACTTAACTCAAAAGGACATTCATAGGCTCAAGGTCAAAGGATAGAAAACAATACTACATGCCCCAGCACCTCAGAAAAAAGCAGGAGTACCAATTATATTCTCAGACAGTCTCAACTTCAAACCAAGAAGGATCAAAGGACACTATATATAAGTCAGGGGAAACATTCAAGAGCACGAGGTAACACTCATAAATATCTATGCACCAAACACAGGAGCACCCAAGTATGTAAGACAAATCATAATGGACATGAAAAACCTAATATTGAATACAACAATCTTAACAGTAAACTTTAACACCCCCTTATCTCAAAAAGATAGAGTAACCAGACAAAAAATTAGCAAGGAAGAAGCAGAACTGAACTAGAGCTTAGAACAAATGGACCTGGTGGTCATATACAAAGTGTTTGAACCAACAACAGCTGAATACACATTTTTTTCAGCTGCACACAGATCATTTTCAAAATAGACCACATACTAGTCCAGAGGTCATGCATAACTATATGCAAGAAAACAGAAATTATACCATGCATATTATCTGACCACAGTGCAATGAAACTGGAACTAAATGAAAAAAGAAACCAGAAAACCCCGCTAAATTCATGGAAATAAAAAAACACCCTACTCATCAATCAACGGGTCACAGAAGAAATTAAACAAGAAATTCAACAATATCTACAACTCAATGAAAATTCAAGCACAACTTACGAGAATTTATGGTATGCGATGAAAGCAGTTCTTAGAGGGAAAATCATAACTATGAACTCACACAGTAAGAAAACAGAATGGAAACAAATAAACACCCTAACGTTGCACCTCCGACAGCTAGAAAAAGAAGAGCAAATGAAACCCAGAGCACAAAGATGGGAAGAAATCATAAAGATTAGAGAAGAAATTAAATCAATTGAGATGAAGGAAACAGTTCAAAGAATCCACAAATCAAAAAATTGGTTTTTTGAAAGACTAAATAAAGTTGATAAGACTCTAGCCAAACTCATCAAAAAGAGAAAAGAAAAAATTCAGCTACCTGCAATAAGGGATGAAAAGGGTGAAATCACCACAGACCAAGAAGAAATTCAGAAGATTATTAATAGTTACTTCGAGAATCTTTACGCTCACAGAATAGAAGACACAGAAGAAATGGACAGAATAGAAGACACAGAAAAAAATGGACAAATTCCTCAAAAGGTACAAATTACCAAAAGTGAACAAAGAAGATATAACAACTCTCAATAAGCCAATAACATCCAACGAAATATAAAATGTAATAAAAAGCCTATTGACAAAGAAAAGTCCAGGTCCTGATGGATTCACAGCTGAATTCTACAAGAAATTTATGGAAGATATAATCCCTACACTCCTCAAACTCTTCAATGAAATTGAAAAGGAAGCAGTCCTCCCAAAATCATTTCTGGAGGCAAGTATTACAGTGATTCCAAAACCAGGGAAGGACACAACCAAAAAGGAGAACTACAGGCCAATCTCCCACATGAACATAGATGCAAAAATACTCAATAAGATCCTAGCAAATAGAATACAGCAAATCACCAAGAAGAGCATACACCACGGCCAGGTAGGATTCACACTAGGGATGCAAGGATGGTTCAATATTGGAAAATCTAATAATGTAATACACTATATTAATAGACTGAAATCTAAAAACCACACGATCATCTCAGTTGATGCAGAGAAAGCTTTTGGCAAAGTCCAACACTCATTCACGTTCAAGGTCCTACAGAATATTGGAATAGATGGACTCTACATTAATTTGACAAAAGCTATCTATGACAACCCAAAAGCTAATATAATCCTAAATGGGGAAAAACTGAAATTTTTTACTCTTAAATCAGGTACAAGACAAGGATGTCCTCTATCACCACTCCTATTCAATATAGTTTTAGAATCCTTAGCAACAGCCATTAGAAAAGAGGGAGAAATAAACGTAAGAAGAATAGGCAAAGAAGAAGTTAAATTATCACTATTTGCAGATGATGTGATATTTTACTTGGAAGACCGCAAAAATTCCACCAAGAAACTCCTAGAACTGATATGGAAATTCAGTAGCATAGCAGGATACAAAGTGAATATTCAAAAGTCAATAGCATTCCTCTACACAGATAGCAAACACACTGAAAAGGAAAGAATAGAAACAATACCTTTTATAATAGCACAGAAAATGAAATACCTTGGGATTCACTTAACCAAGGAAGTCAAAGATCTTTTCACGGAAAATTACAACACCCTAAGAAAAGAGATTATAGAGGATTTCAGAAAATGGAAAGATATTCCATGCTCTTGGATAGGAAGAACCAACATCGTGAAGACGGCCATACTCCCAAAAGTGCCACACAGATTTAATGCAATTCATATCAAACTGCCCCCAACATATCTCCCAGACCTAGAGAAATCATTCCTAAAATTTATTTGAAACCACAAATGACCAAGAATAGCAAAGGCAATCTTGGCCGAAAAAGACAAGGCAAGAGGCATCACAATTCCTGACTTGAAATTATACTACAAAGACACTGTGATAAAATCAACATGGTATTGGCAATGAAATAGACCTGAGAATCAATGGAATAGATTAGAAGACGCAGAGGCATCTACAATCACACTCAGCCATCTTATCTTCAACAAAGGGGCTAAACAAGCTCACTGGAAGAAAGATAGCCTCTTTAACAAATGGTGCTGGAAAACATGGCTTTCTACATGCCGAAAACTAAATCTTGTCCCACCTCTATCACCATGCACTAAGCTGAAGCCAAAATGGATTAAAGATCTAAACATTAAAACAGAAACACTCAATCTCCTGGAAGAGAAAGTAGGAGGAACTCTCAAAGATATAGGGGTAGGTAAAGAGTTCATGAACATATATTTGCATGGGAAACACTTGAAAGAATCAACAACTGGGATCAACTCTTCTTGAGGAGTTTCTGCTCATCAAAAGAAATTGTCAACAAAGTGAAAAGGCAACCCACAAATTTTGAAAAAATCCTAACTAATAAGCAATCAGACAAAGGTCTGCTGTCTAGAATATATAAAGAACTAAGATATGACAGGGCCCTCAAATGTAAAGACCCAATTCAGAAATGGGCATCTGAGATGAATACACACTTTTCAGAGGACAAAATTAAAGAAGTGCATAAATATATGAAAAAATGCTCCACATCACTAGTCATCCATGAAATGCAAATAAAAACAACACTGAGATACCTTCTCACTCCAGAAAGAATGGCTATCATAAGGAAATCAGCCAATAACAAATGTTGGAGAGGTTTTCGGGCAAAAGGAACACTTGTCCACTGCTGGTGGGAATGTAGACTGGTACAACCATTGCGGAGATCAGTGTGGAGACTCCTCAAAAGAGTAGGAAATCCCATTCAAGCCAGCTATCCCCCTACTGGGAGTTTTCCCAGAGGCACTGAAAACATTATATCATGAAAACATGGTATACGTATACCTATTTTTATAGCAGCACAAGTTGTGATAGCAAAATCTTGGAAACAACCAAGATGTTCATCACATGAGGAATGGTTGAAAAAGATGTGGTATTTCTATGTAATGGAGTATTACTCGGCTATTAAGAATGATAAGTTTGAAACATTTATACTGAAGTGGATGCCACTTGAACATATACTCGTAAGTGAAATAAACCAGACACACATGTGTAAATATCGTATAGTCTCACCAGTATAAGAAGTGAAAAGCAGAAATACAAAAGGAAACGTACAACAACTAAAATCAATTGAGTCCGATAAGGCAAAGTGAATGGCATATGCTGCAGGATACTAATCAGCTTTTCTTCTGGATGGTTAACAACCTAAGATCACAAGTCAGAGTTGGAGAAATAGAAGAGCCACAAGGCCAGCCAACATTTTGGCCCTAGCCTTTCAAGGTCAACGAAGACTCAGGACATAGGAGAACCTGTACTGCAACATCATAAAACTCAGGTGAGCTCCAAATTTTCTGAACAAGGAAATCATGGAGCCACAGAGGAAAGAGACTGAAGCTCTATAGTGTGCCTGGGGAGAGTCACATGAAGAGAAAACTTTCTCTCAAACTCTCATAGAGGGCAAACTGGTCAAGCATTGGCCGTGACTCATCCACATGGATGACACAGACAAAGGAACTACAGAATAATGTCCAGGACTACAAGATAAACCCTGAGATGACTTCACTGACCACATATGCAATATAAAGTTCATATATAAGTCTTGATCTATCTACATCTTAACCATTCAGCAGAAAAGTATAAAAATGAAGTATACATCGTGGGGCCATAATATTAAGCTGAGCTGTAAATAGCTATGGTCGACAACTTCTTTAAATAACTCACTATCATTGTAGAATGCTGGACTGTGTTGGATTGTAGTGTTGAGTTCAAGCACCTAAGTTAGTTGAAGGACAATGGAGTACCCACCTTTGACAGGTGTAGACAAAGGAAGGGGTGTAGAAAGAAAAAATCATGATGTGTGTGTGTGTAGACTGTACAGTTGGGATAGATAACGCTGTGCTTCTACATAATTCTATGAGAGGCAAGTTTTGCACTAATGGTGGTTGGACAGGATATTATGTTGGCTTCTAGTACTATGGTCATCCACTAGGAAAATAATCATTGAATTTTTGATATAATTCAGGTATAAAAAAATAAGATAAGTAAGCCACTACACTCTTAATTCACTGATAAGAGATATCTGCTGAAATAATATCTGTAAATATAATATCATGTATACACCTTGTACAATACCAAAACATTATGAAAACAGTTTGAAATGTATTAATTTATCGAATCTGTATTGTTAAGGTGTCTTGAAACTGTCTGCTTGACATTTGTAGTTCAATAAAAGAAAAGAAAAAAATGATAAGCTTGAAGCATTTATATTGAAGTGGATGCTACTTGAACATATACTCATAAGTGAAGTAAACACATGTGCAAATATCGTATATTCTCCCTAGTATAAGAAGTCACAAGAACAAATACAAATAGAAATGTACAACAACAATGAAAGACAATTCAGTCAGATAGTTAGGGCAAACTGAACAGCATAAGCTACAGGGTACTAATCAGCTTTTCTTCTGCATGGTTAACAACCTAAGTTCACAGATCAAAATTGGAGAAATAGAAGAGCCACAAAGCCAGCCAACATTTTGGCCCTAGCCTTTCAAGGTCAGTGAAGATTCAGGGCATAGGAGAACCTCTACTGTAACATCATGAAACTCAGCTGTGCCCAAAATTTTCTGATCAAGGAGGTTATGGACCCACAGAGGAAAGAGATTGATGTTGTATAGTGTGCCTGGGGAGAGTCACATGGAGAGAAAACTTTCTTTCAGGCTCTTATAGAGAGCAAACTGGTCAGTCATTGGCCATGACTCATTCGCATGGATGACACAGACAAAGGATCTACAGAGTAAGGTATGGGATTACAAGATAAACCCTGAGGGGACTTCACTGACCTAATCAAAAACAAAAGCTATATCTTTGGGTATATAGGTCTTCATCTATCTCTGTCTTAACCATCCAGCAGAAAAGTATATAAATGAGGTATATAACATGGGGCCATAATAATAAGTTGAGCTGTAAATGGCTAGAGTCAACAACTCCTTCAGATAACTCACTATTAATGTGGAATGCTGGACTGTGTTGGATTCACACTGAATGCTGAGTTCAGGCACCTAAATTGGTATAATAACAATGGGGTGCTCATCTTTGACAGGTCTAGACAAAAAAAAAAGGAGGATACAAAGGAAGAATCATGATGTGTGTGTACAAACAGTACAGCTAGGATAATTATGCCATGCATCTGCATAATTCTATGAGAAGCAAGATTTGCACTAATAGTGCTTGGACAAGATATTATGTTGGTTTCTAGTACTATGGACAGTCACTGGGGAGATAACAAGGTAGAGGGTGTTAATTGTCAAATCTGTGATATAAATCAGCTGTAGGTATATAAGGTAGGTATATAGCTGCACTCTCTTCATTCACTGATTAGAGACATCTGTTATAATAATGCTTGTAAGTATAATATCATGTATGCACCTTATACAACACCAAAACATTACGAAAACATTTGTAATTAAAAAAAGAAAAGGAAAGCTCACAGTTATTGGATTTTTCAGTTCGTATTTGGTTGGCTCTAAAGCAGATTGGCACATCGCAGAGGGCAGCATTTCATGGAAGGGGAAAAACAGCAAGAAGCAAAGGAAGAGCCCTAGCTGTGGCAGCTAGCAAGGATTTCTCCCTTCCTTATATTTTATTCAGGCTGTCAGCATTGGACCATGAATTAATCACAAACTCTAGAAACTTGTCCTTTGACTGCATGAGTTTTTAGGGAATCAGCTAGCTACAAATCTAACACCTAATTTTAAAATTATCTATACCATAAATGTCAGAAGTCTCAATCTCAGCAGTACATCCCTATGTTGCTCCTTAAACAAATTTTCCACCATATGTGAAGGATGCATGCTCTGCAGCTCAGCGAGCCATGGAGCTCCAGTGTGGCATGTTTATAATGGCAGATCAAGAGCAATTCCGTCTTTTGGTAGCAGAGATTAAAAACACAAATGGTAAAGTATGAGTTCTCAAAATGATAGCTTTTTTATTAGAAAGAGTATTTATGACCAGAGTAATGTGTGGTTACTCACCTCATGTATCTCTTTACCAGCTATTTGCAAATTTCAAAGCATCATAAAAATGGTGGCTAATGAAGGCTTGCTAAGGGCTATGACATGGCTACTGAAGGTGTCTGCACCACAACTTTTGCTCTCAATATTTCTTTATAATCTGAAAAATCAAGCATTTCAAAGTACATCTGTTTATGTGGATTATATCTGATGGTATTTGTTGTATTGAAATGGAAACTGTACTACTTGATAAAGCATAGGCACTTGGGAAGAAAAGCACACAGGTTTATGCCCAAGTCTGTCCTGGTTCGCCAGCCTCCCATTGTGCATCTCTAATTAGGGGCTTCTATTCTAGGTATAGAAGAGGAGGAGACAACTTCCAGCTGTATCTCAAAGGGAAGGGCATATTGCCTACAGAAAACAGCATGCTTATTTTTTGCAGGTTACCATACTTCCAGAACATAAAAATCCATGTAGTTGGTAGTGTGATAGCTTTAAGAAGTTCTAACTCTCACATGGACTTAAGTTATTCTTGCCCTGATACCATGGAGTTGCTGTCTTCTCTATTTCCAACTTTAGGAAACCCAGTAAAAAAGTTGATAACTGTGGGAGACAGGAGTTGTATTTAGGTCAAACTCAGGTGAGCACAGGAAGTACCAATGTCTTAGCCCTATCAGTGGAGGTTGAGACAAAGCTTGTGTAAGTTGCAACTGCCCAGCAGCAAGAGTGACAGAAAGGGAAAGACGGAGATGCATCACTAGTCTAGCATGGCTTCACAGAAACCCACAGTTGTTTCTAGATGTGAAGGGGACATTTCTGCAAAGGCCAAAGGAAAGGTGTCTTGGAAACCTCTACTGGGGCTCAGCAGGAAGGGCATGGAATTTGCTATGGGTCTTCTGCCTCTGTGTCTCCTTTGCCACAAATTTCCAATGGAACAACAACTTGCCCACACTCTGGTTTATGTCTGGGAATCTACCGAGTAAGCCAAAGGCTCAGGAGTCTGGTTGTGGCTGACTTCCTTCAACTTTGGAAACAAAGTTTCCAGGGAAACAGCTATCCCTGGGAGAGGATAAGATGAGATGACATATTTGGATTGAGGCTACAAGTGCAGTGGCCACCAAGAACACCTAGGGAAATGGATATGCTGAATATGGAAAGGTGTCACTGTATTGGAAAGATCTCATGCACATATCTAGTATTTGAAGAATGTGTTGAACACATTTTGTGCCATATTTTTTTTTTTTTTTTTTTGGTGGAACTGGGGATTGAACTCAGGCCCTTGAACTTTCCAGAGAAGTGTTTATTCCACTGAGCCATCTCCCCACCCCATGTGCCACATTTTACATCTACACTTTTTCTAGCCATTAGAAAACCATAGGAACAAGCAGATTAAGATGAAATAGTAGCCAAAACAGCATCATTATCTTTCTATCCTTCTCTAAAGCCACTCTACCCATTAAGAATTGTTCATTTAAAACAAAATTGTTTATAAATTCTGGTAAGATTATTTGTTTCCAAATGAGAGAGAAATTATTTCCTTTATTTTATTTATTTATCTGCCAGCTCAGCCTGGCCTGGGGGTGGAGCTGGTGCGGCATGTAGTGCCAGGGCTTGAAGCTCCATCCCCTGTACCTGCCTAAGTGGGCACTTTAGACCAATGAGCTATCTCGCTGGTAGAAATTATTTCCTTTAGATTTTTTTGAGGCATGGTATAACTAGCCATTGTTGGTTTTGTTGTTGTTGTTTTGCAAAGCTAGGGAATGAACTCAGGCCCTATGCAATTGAGCTGTCTCCCAGCCCCCATTGTTGGATTTTGTAAAAGCTTAACAGCAGAAGAAATAATAGCAATCACAATTAGTGGCGAACAGATTGTCTGCTAAATTGGTGGCCCCTGGGGAATCTTTACTTTCATGGATGATTCTTAACAATGCTATGTTGTGTAACATAGAAACAAAAGCTCAAAAATCCCCAAATGTCACAATACAGCAGAATTTCAAGGCTTTTCCCTACTAGACTCCAGAACAAGTCAGCTACACTGAGGTTTTTATTTGTCCTAGGGCTCCAGTTGATACATCTGTTTAAAATTTACTCCTTCAAAATACAATAACATTGAAATTGGGAGTTTTTGAAGAATGCCAATTATCTACCAACCCATTTTGTTTTAGTGTGTATCATCTTTAAAGACACAAATTTTAAATGTAAGTCTATCCACCACTTATCACTTCACATTCTTCAATGGCAAAGAAAAGAAGTAGCCAAATGGCTTTTAGAGGTAAGTGACATTTACCTCATTCTGTACAACCACTGCCTGAACATCTCCTGTCTTCCTATTGCCTAATTCAACCCTCGCCCAGCCCTTTGCATACTTCAGTAAGACCTTTTATCAGATCAATAGTTCATCATGCTTAGAAGCACAGTATCTGGCCCATGTAATGTCCAAAGAGCTCTCTCTGCCATGCCACTAGCCAAAGTTTATTAGTCATACAAAGTGGAGAGTTTGCAGGCCCACAGGCCTCAGAAGGCAGAAAAACTATCTGAAGAATGGGTTGTAACAGCCTCCAGAAGGCTTGAGGCTGTGTGCTCATGATTAACTCTAGGGTTCCTGAAGAAAACTCCCAGCTGCACCAATTCCACCCACCCAAAACATTCCCAATCCAGGCAGCCCTGGTGAATGAGAGCTAACATCAGAGATGTCTTCCTATGGTTAATGGCTTGTTCTTTGCAAGGCAAAGGTGTTCTGCAAGTTCAGGTTCCTAATATTCCCTATTGGGTTTATTAGAGTTGGAACCTTTCATTCTTTTCAAAGTTCAAAGAAATAAACAACTTAAATGTTCCTGGGTAAAATAGGGAAGGACAAATTGAGAGCAAGGCAGGTCAGTCCTAGCAGGTGGAGAGTGGGGTGTGATTTCTGAACCATCATGCTGGGTGTTGGGAAAGGCTGAGCCTGATCTGTTCCTCCCCCACACCTTGCTCAGGATCAGCATCATAGCCTGTGATTTCACTTTGTTCTTCACTCCACGAAATGCTTTTCTTTCCACAATTAAGTAGTCTCACCTACAATGCATGCCCATAGCTTATATTGTGCCTGTACAAATGCAGATCAAAACGAACAATATGTATTTAGATTTTTTAAAAACTTATATTAAAAAACACATTGTCATCAATCCTTCTCAAAAATACTTACCTCCCTGTTTTTGCCACTTCCAGGAGCAATTCTGGAAGGATTGCTTGAATGTTTTATGAGATATGATAAAAAATACTAAGAACTCAGGCCATATAAACATTAGTGTGTACCTTTATCCATCTTACCCACTAGATCTGGCACCCTATGACTTCTGATAGAAAAGAGCATGAAAGGTAAATGTTTTGAATCCATTTAGGGCATAGAAGCAACCACATGGACCACAACTCAAAACACTGACTCAGATGGTGTTACAAGTAATTTCTTAAAGAGACAAATTCATCAGCATTTATTCTTGCTTGGTAAATAACTATGATGAGAACTTTTAATGGGAACATGGAACATGTTTAGAGAAAGAGGGTGATTAAAAGCCAGTCTGCCTGGCACAAACCCTCAGCCTCTCTCACATGCATCTGAGATCACACTCGAACTCCACCCCCATGCTCTACAAACCCTTTCCAGTTTTGAGCTCTGTGGGATTCTCTGCTTTTTGTTTCTTCTCAATCTCTTTATTTTGTCATGATTATAACCTCAATATCTATGGTGTAAATTTTGTGAGGAATATGAAATATCAGCAATCATTATCACTTGGGACAAGCTTCAACTAAAAATAACATCCCCTTTTGATACTAAGAGAGGCTGTTTGATATCTTGGCATAGACTCATTATTTCCAACTATATTTGCCATAAGCCAGGATGCCTGGCCTTAGAAGAATGTGCTGTGAGGGCCCAGGGAGATAGCTCAGTAGACTAAGTGCTTGCCTAGCAAGCACAAGGGCCTGAGTTCAATCCCCAGTTCCACAAAAAAAAAAAAAAAAAAGAAAAGAAAAGTGCTGTGGCCAGCAGAGAAGAAACACACTGCAGAGGAAGCCTTAGCATAAGAAAGACATGTGCTGAGTAGCTGATGGGGTCAGTCTTTGGTGTTGATATCACTATGTCCCTTCCAAAATGATCTGAGTTGTGTGGCCACTACCAACTTTTAGGAGATAGAAGAGAGGATAATGTAGCCATGCCAGGTTCCAACAACGACCACCTGTGTGACCATCCAAACACAGAAATTACCTTTAACACCTAGGATTTAAAGAACATTTGATAGACTTTGGACTGCAGTCTGAGGTCCCTGGAGTCCTAGGGAATCTCTTCAAATTATGATAGATGACAGAATTAGTATCCCAGCTGCTAAGGTGCTGTTGGCAGGCACAGTGGCCAACTGGTCTGTTTTGCCTATGACAGAGTAGTTTCCCAACATCAGAGTTTTTCCATGTTGAAACTGGGACTATAAAAGGATATATAAGATGATCAGTTACCCTAGAAGACAGATCTTTGTAGTCAGGACCTTCAAGTCCTGATGTGTTATGCCTTTGATCTTAAATATCCCTAAGACTCATGTGCTGAAGACATAGTGCCCAGAGCACGCAGGACCAGCAGGGCGGGGCTCTGAAAGAAGAGCACGTGGCTTCATTTTGGCTCCACCTGGCCCTACTTCTGCATAATGGTAGGTGCAGAGCTGGCTAGAGTACTTCTTTACTGCCTCATTTGGCTTTAAGCTGAGGTGCTGATATGCAGTATTTAAAGCAATGCAACAGATCAGTGATGCCCTATCTGTAGCTCCCAACTAGTATGCATGAGCCAGGCCAAGTGACAGCTGCCCTGCTGTAGGCTGGGATTGACCCTCTAGGAAGTGGCCATGATGTCTCATAGCATGAAGACTACACATCAAAGCTGAAGCACCAATCCCTAAACAGGAGATACTTAATCTGTGATATGTAGATTATTCTTTCAGCCTATCTCTGTCTCTGTCTCTCTTTGTCTCTCTCTGTGTCTCTGTCTGTCTGTCTCCATCTCCGTCTCCGTCTCCCTCTCCCTCTCCCTCTCCCTCTCCCTCTCCCTCTCCCTCTCTGTTGGTCTCCTTGTCTGCATGTTGCAGAGATCCTATCAGGCTTTCTATGTAGTCCAGCTCACAGTACTCCCATACTTCCTCCCTTTCTCCCAGTCACTCATTTTTGAGCCTATTCCCCCTCTTCATAAATTAATAAAACCTGGGCTCAGCAAGGTCTTAGTTCTCAGTAGCCTCACAAAAAAAAAGTAGTTCTTACTGGACTTAGGATCCTCTTTGCTTCCAATACCTACAAATATACCTTAGTATCTTTATTCTTACCATGGAATGGTAAGTGATAGACTAGAATTACTTATTGGGATTCCAACCACTTTTCCAGAGAATTATAAATATAAACTCCACAATACCACAGAAATGCCTGTGAAGGGCTATTCTATATTAGTACAGCAGTGTTCAGAGGTGGGCCTTTGGTGGGCAATTGGATCACAAAGCCTCTTACCTCATGAATGGATGAATCCATTTATACAGTCAATGAGTTTCAGGGGAGGAGCTTTGTTATAAAAAAAAAAAAAAAAGCTTTTCTTTGGCTTCCAGCTCACTTTGAAGTGAGATAATTTGCTGCACCCTGAATTCTATGCCTTGAGACACTCCTATGACTGGGTAAACACAGCCCACATCCATAATTGATCTGTAGAGCAGCAGACAGTCAGGGCTGGCTTGGGACATTCCTGAAGGACTATCTAGCTTCACAGCTCTCTTGACAGGTTAGCTCAGATTGTGTCACAGCTAGACCCTGCCCTGTACCCAGACTTGCTACCAACCCCACACTTTCATCACTTTGGTCCCAAGGGTACTTCTTGAAGAACATCCATAATGTTTGACTTAAGTTCTCAAGTTCTGCTTCCCAGGGAAGCCAAAGGACACACTGCATCATCACTGAGGCTTCCTGAAATACAGGGAAGTATGTGAGTTTATGCACATTTGTCAGCTTTTCCTATGTAACGTCAAATGTAGCTGTTTTGCTCCTATTTGGAAAGTTAGGAATGCTTTGCTAACCGTGATTATGGATCAGAAAGATTACTAGTTATTTGTTTCTCATTCATTTTCCATTTATAATGCTTAAATGTAGTTTTAGAGATTTATTTAAAATCTTCACTCCAAAATTTGAATACATAAGTATCCCCAAATTATAGAGCACTTTTTGAAGGCAGTTGGTCAGACCATGTCCCATGATGGACTCAAGTCAGTTTCACTTTATGATTTTTGTGAAGAATGGAGATGGCTCGTAGTTCAGAATAACCAATGCTGAACCTTTTTGCTATCATGAATGATGTGTTGCTTAGGATCTTCCATGTGACACAATTACCCATGGTGAAAGGTTTGTGAAATGGGTAATTATAAACTTCACCCTGAAGCCTTTCCACAAATGCCATCATTATTACCTCTTTCTCTCTTGGTAATTTTTTTTTTTGTTTTATTGAAGTACAAATATCAATGAGACAGTTTTAAGATACCTTGACAAGATGTATTTGATAAATTAATACATTGCAAACTGTTTGTATAATGTTTTGGTATCATAGAAGGTGCATACATGATATTATACTTACAGACATTATTATACCGTATGTCTCTTATCAGTAAATTAAGAGAGTGTAGCTCTTTGCAGATCTTATTTTTTATACCTGAATTACATCAAAGATTCAATAATTAATACTTTCTACCTTGTTATTTTCCTAGTGGTTGTCCATAGTACTAGAAGCTGACATAATATCCTGTTCAACTACCATTAGTGCAAATCTTGCCTCTCATAGAATTATGTAGAAGCACAGCATTATCTATCCCAACTGTACTGTCTATACACAAACATCATGATTCTTCCTTTCTATACCCCTTCCTTTGTCTAAACCTGTCAGAGATGGGCACTCCCTTGTCATTCTAAAGAGTTTATGAACAAACATATTTTCGCACGGGAAGCACTTGAAAGAATCAACAACTGGGATCAACTCTTCTTAAGGAGCTTCTGCATGTCAAAAGAAATTGTCAACAGAGTGAAAAGACAACCCACAAATTTTGAAAAAATCCTAACTAATAAGCAATCAGACAAAGATCTGCTGTCTAGAATATATAAAGAACTAAGATATAACAGGGCCCTCAAATTTAAAGACCCGGTTCAGAAATGGGCATCCGAGATGAACACACACTTCTCAGAGGACAAAATTAAAGAAGCAAATAAATATACGAAAAAATGCTCCACATCGCTAGCCATTCATGAAATGCAACTAAAAACAACACTGAGATACCATCTCACTGCAGAAAGAATGGCTATCATAAGGAAATCAACCAACAACAAATGTTGGAGAGGTTGTGGGGACAAGGGAACACTTCTCCACTGCTGGTGGGAATGTAGACTGGTACAACCATTGTGGAGGTCTCTTGGTAATTTTAATTTCAAGTTCCTTAAATATAACTTGGCTTATGACACTTATTCAAGAGAGGTAAGGTTTATCCAGTTAACAAATGGACCATCTGACAGAAATGTCCACCAAACGAAACACTGTGCTCATGTCAGGAGCTTCACATTCCTTCCCATTACATACTATATAGCCCACAAGGCTGCCTGTCAGCCCGAACACCTACCAACTGTGAGAACACCTGAGTGCAAGCCAAGCCCTTTGGTGTCCTCAAATGTCACCCCTCACCTTCTCCTTGGGACCAGTCCTAATGGAACCAGAGTCAGCTTGCTAAATGAGTGATCAGCAGCAGAGAAGTCTGTGAACTTGGAGAGACAGAACCAGTAGGCAGGGAGGGGAGTACATTTCCTAACTGCAGCTTTGAGAACTCTTGCTCAGTGGTGTCTGATTCTTTTTTTTTAAACTGGACTCTGCTTGAGGTCAAGGTCCCTCCTACCCAATTTTATTTCCTAAAATGCTCTTAGTGCATAGGTATAGGGTTAGGGTCTGACCCTATATATTTGTGATTTAAATACATTATAGTTTAGTGTATATTTTATCCTAAAAATCTCAATTCTCTACTTTTATGGTCCCAAATAACTGTAAAACAAGTACCTGTGTCTATCCCCATTGGTGAGACAAAATAATTTATCAAGAGTAATTATTAAAAATATTTACAGTTGAGTTACTTTTCATTTATAGTACAACATTCTTTGAATGTTAATCAATCTCTTTATATTTTCCAGATGTAGTACTGATAGGATTTTAACTTTTAGCCCAACTTTATGAGATAAGGAATTAATTTTGGAACATCTTTTGAATTTATTTCCCTGTGAGATATTAGACAAGGCCAATCAAGAGAGTCCAAAGTTCTGTTCATAGCATGAGAAATTTTAGGCTTCGTATATCTCTGAGGATTCTTATCTCTAACTTCAGACTGAGGTAGACTTATAAATATTATACAGGCACAAATGTGCATTACTCTGTTCACTGCAGGGGTCCCAGTTGTCTCCCTTGTAAAACAAGATGATTGGACTAGCAGATGAAGGTCCCCAGGTCCAGAAGATTTTATCAAATCATCTCTGACTACCATTGCAGTATTAAATTTATTCAAGGGAGTGAAAAGAAATGATATACGAACAAGTTGACTCTGCTAATGAGGTGAGAGAGTGAATGTGTTGACCCCACAAACCCTACTGCCTGGGTTACTTCCAGAGGTGATGTCTATCATTCAGCACGGTGCAGCCCTGACCTGGAATTTGTTTTCAAGTAACTGAGAAGGAATGTGTACGATTGGTTTGTTCTCTGAGTTTCACATCAGGGTTTGGAGTCCTTGAGCACAGTGATTGGAGCACTGGGCCATGGACACAATAAAGTGCCACTTTCAGGTAACAGATACAGATCTTCCAGGCACTAAAAATTTAGCACATTTTCCTGTCACCTGTGACTGTAGGAAGCTTGATCAACTTTAACTGTGAATCTGATTTTTTTTCCAGATTTTTCAGTGAAAAGCAAAGGGATTCATTAGCCAATTTGTTTACCATTTGCTTAGTTTTAACTTAACTCACCTATATTTATCAGTTTAGTGCAGTACACTATTAAATAATTTTGAGTGACAAAATTTATGAATATTTTTACAGAGACCAGAAAATCCCATAACCAAATTGTCACATGTTGCCTGCCACTATTAAAACTTACGTTGTTTGGTGGTTGGACAGGATATTATGTCAGCTTCTAGTACTATGGACAACCACTAGGAAAATATCAAGGTAGAAAGTATTAATTATTGAATCTTTGATGTAATTCAGGTATAAAAAATAAGATGCGCAAAGAGCTACACTCTATTTACTGATAAGAGACATACGGTGTAATAATGTCTGTATGATATCATGTATGCACCTTCTATGATACCAAAACATTATGAAAATTATGAAAACAGTTTGCAATGTATCAATTCATCAAATCCATCTTGTCAAGGCATCTTAAAACTGTCTCATTGATATTTGTACTTCAATAAAATAAAAAGTAAAAAAAAAAAAAAAACCTTACATTGTTTGCTAGAGCTTTCATAGCCAAGCACCACATGCTGAGAAAATAAAATAAATTTATTTTCTCACACTATACAGGCCACAAGTTTAGGATCAAGGTATTAGTGCAATTTCTTGCTTTGAAGCTGCTCTCTTTGCCTTGTAAATAGCTATCTACTGGATCTTTGTGTGGTCTTCTCTTTATGTGTCTAAGATTACTATTATAAGGACACCAGTCATAATGGATAGGGACCATCCTAATGACATCATTTTTATTTAATATTCTCTTTCATATCCCTATATCCTAATATAAAGAAATTTAATCATTTCTTTAAAGACTTTACCTCCAAACACAGTCACATTCTCTCTCTCTCTCTCTTTTTTATTTTTTTCTGGTTGAACTGGGAGTTGAACTCAGGCCCTTGCACTTGCCAGGGAAGCACTGATTCTACTGAGCTATCTTCCCAGTCACATTCTGAGGTACTGAGATTTGGGACTTCAACATATGAACATGAGTACTTCAGTCCATACATTACTTTCTATGAAGTTCTTGACCATGCACATTTTACTTCATGAATTGGATTGTATATTAAATAATATATTAAATTAGAACTTTTCTATTTTAAATATTCATCTAATATGTATAATAGCCTGAATGTGAACTCTGTGTATAAATAGACCTTGACACTATTTCCATTTTACAACGGAAATTTTTACAATTTCCATTGTAAAAATATGTCTGTATCAGCTTAAACCCAGGACAAGTAGTAAAGATAATCGTAGATCATTTTTAAAGGGAAATAGTTAATACATTCAAGGGTGAAAAATTTGTGATAACTTGAAATCTAGTGTTATGATCTGGATCTTAAATTTCCCCAAAGTACATATACCAGCACAGGGATCCAACCTTTTGACTTTCTTGGCCTACATTGAGTGAAAAGATTATCTTGGGCTATACAGAAAATATATAATATAATTAATCATTAAGTAAGCTTTATTCTTGTTATTTTTATTATAACATTAAAAGGCATGCAAGAGGCCTATAGGCCACAGATTGGACACACCTGTAATGCTTGCTCAGTAGCCTATGGTACTAATGGAAGTGGTGGAAACTTTAGGTAATGGGGTGGAAGTGGTGGAAACTTTAGGCAATGAGGGTCCCCTTTAGAAAAAGTATTGGGAACTCCATCCTTTTACCTTTCTCTCATTGCTTCTCAGTTACCATGAGGAGAGCAGCCCCTCCACAGTGCACTCCCTGCTATGATGGGTTACTTTGCCCAAGGCTCAAAGGCAATGAAACCAAGCAATCATGGGATATTACTGTGAACCAAGTACACTTTTCCTCCTCTAAGTCGCACCTCTTAGTTACTTTTCTTGTTGCTGAGACAAAATACCTAAACGAGGAAAGTTATATTTGGCTCACAGTTTATAAAGGTTTTAGTCCATAATCCATTGCCTCCAAGGCAGTGTGTTGCATGGCCAAGGGCAACAGTTCCTGGAAGTGGAAGACAGGAAAATCAACAAGCAAGGGATAAAAGCCTCTTTCTATGTCTTTTATCCACACTGCTAGGGTTAGGGCAGTGGCAGCCAATCAGTGGATTGATACAGTAATCACTGATCCTTAATCCCAGCACCTTTAGTCCCTACTAATCAATTACAAGCTCTAGATTCAACCGCCTCTGAGAGAAAAAAATCCTATGACCACATGAGGCTTTGAAGAGACATCTAGACACATAATAGTAGGTATGCCTTGAAGCCAAGACCCAAAGTTGAGAAATGCTAGTTATATGGAGAGCTAAACAGGTCAGTCTCAGAGTCAGGGCCAGGGAGATAGCTCAGTAGAATAAGCATTTGCCTGGAAAATGCAAGGACCTGAGTTCAATCCCCAGTTCAGCCAAAAAAAAAAAAAAAAAAAAAGTCTCAGAGTCATAGTCTAAAAAGTCTGACATGCTCAAGCACTGATGGAAGGCCCGTTGGCCTTGAGCACAGGATCAGATCAGTTTCCTGTTGTAGACATCATGAACTGGAACTGAGGCAAATAAAAGGATGGACAGATAGACTTTGCTCACCTTTAATATTTAAAAATACATCTCTGAGATATTTTACCAGACAAGATATACAGATAGAAAATAAGCATGTGAAAAGCTACCCAACACCATTAATCATTAGGAAAATGCAAATTGAAAGCACAAATGAGAGCATTATATACCTTTCATAACAGCTATAATAAAAATTAACAATGATACCAAATTCTGGTAAAAGAAAAAATATGGAGAAATTAGAGCATGCCTACATGGCTGGCAGAAATGTAAAATGATGCAGCCACTTTGGAAAACAGTTTACCAATTGCTTTTTAAAAATTCAGCTATCATACAACCTAGCAATTATGCTCCTGGGCACTTATCCCAGTCAAATGAATGCTATATTCACACAAACACCTGTACATGGACATTTTTATAGCTATTTTCTTCCTATTAGTACAGAACTGGAAACAACCCAGATATTCTTTAACAAGTGAAAGATTAAACAGTGGTACGCAGTGTCACGGGATGCTACCTAACAATAAAAAACAAGTTAAAAATCAACAATCTGGATAAATCTCTAGAGAATTATATTTAAAGAAAAGTCAATCCAAAAAGCTTATAGTATATCATTACACTCATGTAACACTGTCAAGATGACAAAATTATAGAAATGAAAACTAAATCAGTAGCTATCAACAAGGAGAAAGAGGGACCAAGAGGATGTGGGTGTGACTATAAAGGAGGATGCTGAGGGGGTGGGAGTGTCCCATATCACATTTCTATGCCATCATTTGAATGTGGATTGTGATGTTATCATTGGGAAAAACTGGGTAAAATGTATGTGAGATTTTTCTTACAACCCCAAGCAAATTTACACATATTTAAAAGAGTTTTTAATTTTTTGACGAAAACACATCTCTGAGAACAGTAGAGATCTGACAACAACCTGTTCAAGCAGGCCACAGTGACAAGTCCCAACTGTGCAGCCTGCAGGTGCTTTCCTCTTGCGTGTCACAATGCCCACAGAGCTGGGGGCTGCACCACAGACAGGCCCGAGATAGCTTTTTCTTTCTATGATGCCACGAACCTGAGTGGGCTGTACACACTGTGGAAACATGTCTTCAGGTGTACATATTTCTCAAAGACTGAAAATCTCTATGAAAATGGCACTGCCTAAACTGTCCCTCGGGCACTCTACCAGGAGAACCAAAGCCTGCCCCCACCTTCCTGAACACTGCTTTGCATATTATACCAGGATTACTGGAGTTACCAAAGGGGAAGTGCTGAGCTTTCCTTTTGGCTAAAAATTGTCTCTACTCATGCTGTCCTTGTCCCCAGTGAGAGGAATGTGAGGAAATGTCCTTTGAGAAGACATACAATGTGCTCAAAAACATATTTTTCACAGGAATAACTAAACGCATGTTAGCAACTCTGTTTTGCATCTTTTTATCTATTTATATTGAAAACACTCAAGGTCTCTTGAGTAAGTTATGTGATATACTCCTTTTGTGACATTTTCATAAATTCTTCAATCTGTTCCTTTCCTTCCAGGCATATCTTTTCTAGGTGAAACTTACTTCTATGTACAAACTTTCCTTCGATCTTCATCTTGTGACCCATTATAGTATTTTTCAAAGAGGATTGCAAAATGTCTCTAATCCCACATGTTGTTCTTACAATGTAACTTTGACTTTGTTCTCGTGAAGTGATTGGGTATGTTACTTTCCTTTAAATCTGGGTGCATTTTATGAAATCTTGGCTAATATAAAATGCTTAAAGTACAACTATATCACATCCAAGGATAGGATATAAAAATATCATGCATGTTCTTCCTGCTTTCTGGGAAATACTTGTTTTGAAATCCAGAGGCCTTGCTGTGAGGAAGCCTGGACTCTCCCAGATTTGAGCTCTCCTCACAGAAGGGCTATATATATGTAGGTGTCTGGCTGCTCAGCTAAGGTCCTGGCCAGTGGGTCTGAACACCCAAGAAAACAGATCTCAAAGTAACTCTGTTTATCTGCCACTATTGGCTACTGTATCACTAGAGTCAGTAACATTACAGAACAAAATAAGTGACAAACTCAGACTGTGTCAGGAAGGGTTTATTAAAGGAAATGTTTATTAGAACAATCCAGCAAAACATAATCCTGATTTGTTGAACAGAATTGTTTTATACATACATCAAATAGATAAATATATAGACAGCAACTTCACAGACAAATGAAGGGGACAAAGAAAGCTTTTATCTTTGACCTTTTTGACCATGCCACATAAATCCCTTATAGCATAAATAACACCAAACACTTTCCAGGAATGCTTACAGTAAAATCATTTCAGTTTTTGTTTCTATCCCTTGAGATTATAATGAACAGGGCCACAATACAAGTCAAAAGAAGTAGGACACAGAACTCCTCCGGGCTGGTTTGGTCGTCTGAAATCATTAACAATGGATGATAAGTCCAAGAATATGAAAACCAACAAATACGTCTTTTGAATGTACTTTTATGAAGAAGCAGGCTCTTAAAATTTTTAGTCCTTTTTTTTCTCACTTGTTATAAATTCATGTGTCCTCTGTGGGTCATCTAGACTGGCACTTCCAGAAAATGACCATACCGACCTGCTCAGATGAGATGTGGAGGATGGGTGAACAGATGATTCTGCATTTTCAAATTCTTTTTTAAGTTTAACTTTCCCCTTTTTACCTGCTGCTGATCGGCAGCAACACCATTATCCTCAGCATTTCTTTCTGCCTGTTTGCCCATAGCTGCCTAATCCTCTCTCCACCCCTGTCCTCTACCTTCTCACCACCTTCTTCTGTGTCTACCTCATTGTTGGTCCCCTTTTCCTCATTTTCTTCATTATCATTACCATTCACGGGACCATCACTTCCAGTCTCCTCCACAATTTCCTCATTCCTTAAGTCCTTGATGATCTCAGAGTTTCTGTCCATGATCCTGTCTGAAAGCAGATTAGGAAGAAAAGCAAGAGTGGGAGAACTCTGGAAAAAAGCTGTGAATGGTGCAAGAGGCATGTGGCTAGGATGGCCACAGGGAGTCAGGGGCTGGATGCAGGAACAATGCAAGATGGTTTCCAGAGCAGCCCAAGGGAGCTTTTGTAAAGACATGAGCAAGGCCTAAGGAAAAACATCGTAAACAATAGTTCATTACCCTGATATCAGTAGGCATAAGATACCACTGCCACCCCTACAGGCTTAGAGACAGAAGTACAGAGAGTTATCGTCTGGACCTAAAGAGAAAGCTATATGAGTCGGGCTTCAGAGAAAAGCTGTGTGGCCTTGGATTAAGGGATGAGGTCCATTCACAAAGTTCATAAGGAGTGAGCCAGTGGGACCAAACTTTCCTTCAGCTCCAGCCTATGATAGTGCTTTCTGTTAGCCAAACCAAATAGAAGACAAATAACCAGAAATGGTTGTAATCCCTACAGGTCAGTGTACAGGGCACAGAGCACAGAGCAAAGCAGAGAACAGTTCTGAAGAGGTAGCCAAAGGGATAGCTAGAAGTGTGCTTGAGTAGCATGTTGGAAAGCAGCTGTTCTCTCCATGCTGACTCAGAAAGTTCCATGAATTCAGCTAAGTCCTAACTCTAAAGTATGTATTTCCTGTGAAATAGTGAGAAATGAATAGATTTTTAGCTTTTTTGTTTTCCTTCATCCCCTACCCTAAAATCCATTCCGGACTTGTGTGCACGGCAACAGAACCCCAATGTCCTTTTCGATAATTACCCTTCATTCATTCATAATCACTGTAGTTTATGTGAACCAAATGCTGTGATGTGGGTGCACAGCAGACATGTAATTTCTCTTGGCCACCCAACTCCAGAATCTCCCCATATATAGAAATGGGTTCAACAGTCTTAAAGCTTTTACTACTCCATAGACAAGGGTTTGTTTGTTTGCTTGCTTGTTTGTTTGTTTCTGTTGGAGTTGCCAAGTTCATAGAATCCAAGGCCAAAGCTGCTGGTGGACATCTCTTTACTCAGTCATTTAAGACTAGGAGCACAGTAAACAAAAAGAGAAATCAGTGATAGAGAAATTAGTTTCCTCGGTCACAGTGGCATTACTGGATAATTTAACTACACTGAAGCTAGAGCCAGAATACCTCTAGATAATTTAATTACAATTGATACATTCTATATGTTTTCCTAATTCATCAAGCAGATGTTTGTTAAAATGAAATTGGAAGCAAGAAGGCATCAGGTCACAAGTTAAGAGTCCTATGATGATTTTAAGCTATACTGATCACCAGATATTTTGGGAAACATTAGCCCAATTTTTTAAAAGGCCAAAAACCCTTAGATACTACACCCCCACTCTGTTTGAATACAATATTTGAATGTTGCTAAAATGCACTTGCTGAAAGTGAGGAAACACTTTGCATCATGAGTATCCTCTATGGACAAGGTTATATAGTGCAAAAAAGGAAGTGTTTTCAATTTCATTCATGAAACAGTTCTTCGATAATTTGAAATTGGCTTTGCCGATAAATGGGCTACTATTCAAACAGTATGAAAATAGTCTCTAATGCTACATTCATTCTTAGGGAATGAACATAGTTCCAATGGTGCTTATTGTTCTGGTTCCTATTCCAATTTCAAAAAGCATAAGCGGACATCTAAAAAAGGAACAGCTTTTTTCCCTTGTTCTCACTGAACTTAGTCCCTCACCATTGTTCCCTCATTTCCTCTATTGCTTGCTGATGAGAGAAACCTGAAAGCTGATTAAGACTTTTTGCAGCTGTTTCTCTTCATTCTCTAAGAATGACTTTGTTTTGTTCTCTGTTTAGATCTTCAAACATGGGTTCAGCGATGCCGAAAACAACTGAACACACAGATCACCGCTAAAGAGGCAGCAGAGCAGGGCAGGAGAGCTACTCACGCAGCCTTTTCCTGTGTGGGAAAAGCAGGATTCCCCACTGTCAGTCCTGCTCTGCCACCTCCTTGTTAGCCCCATAGGCACCCTGCAGTTCTTGGGTAATCCGCCTGTGGCCCGGCTCTTGGCTGCTCTATGATGCTCTGAGAGCTTTCGCAAACAGTTCCTTACAGCTCTGATCCCACAAAGTCTTATGAGACATTTCTTAACTCAGAGAATGATCCAGGGCTTCTCTTAATTTGGGGCTGTAATATATTGAGATTTTTTGATGTGTGTGTGTGTGTGTGTGTGTGTGTGTGTGTGTGTGTGAATGTATGTATTTATATTTCTTGGTAGCTATGGTGTCTTCCAGGAAGAAAGTATTCAGAAAACATAACCTTTTGTCCACACTCTCCTCCCACTGCATGGCTGCCTTATGAGGGCCTTGTCTTTAGAGGTAGAGGAAGGTAATTGTCTGAAGTTCACTAGAGATGGTAGAAGGTAGAGATAGATGCTTGGATTCCAAGAAAGTTCTGTTGTCTCAGCTTTGAGAGAGCTTCAGTAATGTCTGTGTGAAAGCTCGGTGCTGGGGAAGAGGAGGGTTAAGTTTCACCAAAGCTGGCAGCATTCTACCACTGACAAAAAGGCCACTGGCAGTTACATTCCCAACTGACCTCGGCCAAGAGTCTCTACAATTTTTCTTGAGGTTTGGGTTAGAAATGTCATAAAAACAGAAAGATATCTTGGCATTCTTATCAACCTTGAGGAGAGGAGAAGCTAACTTTGTATACTTCTTTTTTTAAAAAATTAGACAGTATTTCTTCTGTTCATTATTGTAGATGAATCTTTTAGAGTTCTATCATTGTACCTAATGCATCTAACAAGAAAACAAGATAAAAAACACTTAATGGAATGAATGAAGGTGTACCAAGCCCCAGCTATATGTTATTTGAAAGCTATTTATCACATATTAATTTTTTAGTTTGTGTGTGTGTGTGTGTGTGCTGGGTCTCACTACATAGCTAAATAAAGTGCTTTTCTGGCCACAACAGAATAATTCAGACATTTCTGACATAAGGACACTGAAAAACCCATAAATACATGAAGATTAAATAACATACTTTTAAATAATACAAGTGCTAGGGACTACATAACAAGAAGTGTTAAGTAGACTTTTACCTAAATAATAAGGAAAATACAATATATCTTAAATTGTATAAAATAGTTAAAGCAGTGATTAGAGGGAAATTTAAAGCTTTACATGTTTGTATTATGACAATAATATTCTGATTATCAGTGATATAATATTTCACTCTAAGAATCATAAAAGAAGAGCAAATTGAACTCAAAGTAATACAAATCTAGGCAATAAAATATGAATGGAATCAAAGAAATTAAAAATGGATGTGGCTGGGGATTTAAGCTCAACAGTAGAATGCTTGCCTAGCAAGCTAACAGCCCTGGATTTGGTCCTTGGCAACAAAAACAAAAACAAAAAAATAAAATAAAATAATAAGAAAAAACTCAACTAAAACTGGACTATTTATAGGATAAAAGTTGGTGAAACAGAATGTTGCTTCTTAAAAAAGATCATATAGGTCAATCAAACAGGGAATAAATGCAAATGGTCAAAAATCATAAAAGAAGAAATATCACTGAAAACATTAAAATGATAAAAGGGGACAACTATAAAAAAACTTATGTGATAAACTGGCCATTTGGATAAAATGGACAAATTATTTGAGAAACAGCTACCTATGGTGGCTAATGCTGGTTGTCAACTTGATGGGCTTGAGAGATGCTAGGTAATTAACAAAGCACACATCTGGCTATGCTTCAGTGGCTCACGGGGGCATGATGCGGAGGACTCTGTCTGGTCCCTGGCCCTGTCCTCTCTGACGCTTTGCTCTTTTGCTCTGCTTCCTGGCTGCTGTGAGGAGAGCAGCCTTCCTCTGCCATGCCCTTCTGCCATGTTCCTGCCTCAGAGCCAAATGGCCATGGACCAAGACCTCTGAGTCTATGAGCTAAAATAAATCTTTAATCCCTAAGGTATTTTGTCTCATCATCAGAAAGATAACTAATTCAGAAAACTGGTACTGGGAATAAAACTATTGATGTGACTATACATGACCATTTGGTTCAGAAACCTTTGCAACTGGTTTTCCAGGGGAATTTGGTTTAGAGATGTAGAGAAACTCTGGACTGTTATAATCAGGGGTTGACAGAAATTTCTGATGGAAGTTCAGAAGTCCAGAAAACTAAACATGGCAGTAAACCTATGCTCATGAGATTTCAGTTGGGAATGAAGACTCTAATGGAAACTGGAATAGAGGCCACACAAATTATTCTGGAAAGTTACTTGTCTATATTATGTTCATGTACTGAGATTTTATAGGAGGCTGAGTTGGATGGTTCTGGACTAGTTTATCTTACAGAAGAAATTTTAAGATAGCATGCCATTAAGATGTGGCATGGATATTCACTGCCTGCTTTTAGTACAATTTACAGTGAGAATCAGGAGCAAAAACAGAGTGGAAAGATTGAAAAATTTACAGTTTGGCCAGAAAAAGTACGCAAAGCTGCACCAAGCAGGTTGTAAGTGGAAGTTCTCTTCACTTGTATCTAGCAACTATTGAAAAGTTAAATACTTTGCTCTGAGACAATAGGAAAGGTCCCTTGTGGGCATCTTAGGAATTGAGCAAATACTGCCCATCATAGGCTAAAGATGTAAATGTGTAAACTCCTTCAGGACACTTTACTTTCAGAGGAAGGAAATAGAGTAACCTGTTCACTCAAAACCACAAAGGAAGTTTTATTGACCTCAGCCATCCAGGCACTCAGCAGATGCCACAGCCATGCTCCAAGGGGTCCTAGGTGTTGCTCAGACTGGTATGAGATCTTAGCATCTAGGTGATGCTAGCTCAACAGGCATGTGGAATGCAAGGACTGCGTGGTCATTGAGGCTTCTACCCAGCTTTCAAAGGAAGACCTGGAAGCCAGATGATGATAGAATTAGGGGCCCTGCCTGAGACTCCTGACAAAGTGACACATGAAGCTGTGTGTCACTGACACTACAGTGGAGTACCGAGGAAGTTGCAGATGCCAGGGATGTGGATCATCTGCCGAACAAAGCTGCATATGGTAAGTGAGGCCATCACAAAAAAGGGGTCGAGTGGGCTGCAACTATCAAGGCTGTGAAGGGGGGATGCCAAAGCCTTTTGAAACTCTTATCTTTCTGCTCTGTGACTCATATTCTGTACATGGAGCTACAAGATTTAATATTTCTTTCCCCAGCTGGGTTTTGATTGTTTTAGCCCTAATCCTTTCCCATCCCTTTTTCTTCTCTTTTTTTTTAAATGTTTGCCTTGTGCCATTGTATCTTGGGAACACCTTAATTTTTGAATTTTAAAGTTCACAACTAAGAATTTACCTTGAGTCTGAGAGGATAATTTGATCTTGCACTTTTTTTTTTTTTTTTTTTTTTTTTTTTTTTTTTTTTTTTTTTTTTTTTTTTTTTTT
>PVKA01006192.1:59577-85277 GCA_004027165.1 Ctenomys sociabilis | reverse complement strand
CTCCCTCTTTTCTAATGGCTGTTGCTAATGATTCCAAAACTATATTGAATAAGAGGGGTTATAGAGGACATCCTTGTCTTGCACCTGATCTAAGAGTAAAAGGTTTCAGTTTTTTCCCCATTAGAATTATATTATCTGTTGGGTTGTCATAGATGGCTTTTATCAAATTGAGGTAGAGTCCATCTATTCCAATTTTCTGTAGAATTTTGAGCAAGAATGAGTGCTGGACTTTGTCTAAAGCGTTTTATGCATCAGTTGAGATGATCATGTGGTTTTTAGATTTCAGTCTATTAATATAGTGTATTACATTTATAGTTTTTTAAATACTGATCCATCCTTGCATCCCTGGGATGAATCCTACCTGGTCATGGTGAACGACCTTCTTGATGATTTGTTGTATTCTGTGTGCTAGGATTTTATTGAGGATTTTTGCATCTATGTTCATGAGGGAGATTGCCCTGTAGCTCTCCTTTTTAGTTGTGTCTTTCCCTGGTTTTGGAATTAATATAATACTTGCCTCCAGAAATGATTTTTGGAGGACTGTTTCCTTTTCAATTTCATTGAAGAGTTTGAGGAGTGTAGGGATTATATCTTCTATAAATTCCTTGTAGAATTCAGCTGTGAATCCATCAGGACCTGGACTTTTGTTTGTCAGCAGGCTTTTTATTATGTTTCATATTTCGCTGGCTGTTATTGGCTTATTGAGAGTAGTTATATCTTCTTAGTTCAGTTTGGGAAATTTGTACTTTTCAAAGAATCTGTCCATTTCTTCTGTGTCTTCTATTTGGTGAGCATAAAGATTCTCAAAGTAGCTATTGATAATCTTCTGAATTTGCACTGGGTCTGTGGTGATTTCATCCTTTTCATTCCTTCTTGCTTGTATTTGAATTTTTTCTTTCCTCTTCTTGATGAGGTTGGCTAAGGGCTTCTCAACTTTATTTAGTCTTTCAATGAACTAACTTTTTGATTTGTGGATTCTTTGAACTCTTTTTCTCATCTCAATTGAATTAATTTCTGCTCTAATATTTATAATTTTGTCCCGTCTTTGCGCTCTGGGTTTGTTTTGCTCTTCTTTTTCTAGATGTTGGAGGTGCTACATTAGGGTGTTTATTTGTTCCCTTTCTGTTTTCCTAATGTTTGAGTTCATAGCTATGATTTTCCCTCTAAGAACTGCTTTCACCACATCCCATAGATTCCGGTAAGTTGTGCTTGAATTTTCATTGAATTGTAGATATTGTTGAATTTCTTGTTTAATTTCATCTGTGCCCCTTTGATTGCTGAGTAGGGTGTTGTTTAATTTCCCATGAATTTAGCAGGTTTTCCTGGTTTCTTTTGTTGTTTAGTCCCAGTTTCATTGCACTGTGGTCAGATAATATGCATGGGATAATTTCTGTTTTCTTGCATACACTTATGCATGACCTATGGACTAGTATGTGGTCTCTTTTATAAAATGACCCGTGTGAAGCTGAAAAAAAAATTTGTATTCAGCTGTGGGTGTGTAGAACACTCTGTATATGTCCACTAGGTCCATTTGTTCCAAGCTTTCGTTCAGTTCTGCTACTTCCTTGCTAATGCTTTGTCTGCTTGACCTATCTTTTTGAGATAATGGGGTGTTAAAGTCTCTTCTGTTAAAACTATCGTCTTGAATATTAGGTTTTTCATGTCTATTAAGATTTGTCTTACATAGTTGGGTGCTCTTGTGTTTGGTGCGTAGATATTTATGAGTGTTACCTGTTCCTTTTGGATTTTTCCCCTAACCAATATATAGTGGCCTTCTTTGTGTCATTCGATCATTCTTGGTTTAAAGTTGAGACTATATGAAAACAGAATTGCTACCCTTGCTTTATTCTGAGGTGCTGGGGCATGTAGTATTTTTTTCCATCCATTGACTTTGAGCCTATGAATATCTTTTTGAGTTAAGTGTGCTTCTTGTATACAGCATATTGTTGGATTTTGTTCCCTAATCCACTGTGTCAGTCTATTTCTCTTAATTGGTGAATCGAGTCCATTTACATTGATAGTTATAATTGAAACGTGTTGATTTATGATTGTCATGATATTTACCGGCTGTTTTTTACTCCTTTTTATCTTGTGTTTAATTGTTTGCCCTGTTTAGAGGATTCCTTCCATTGTCATTCGTGGAGTTCTCATCACTGTGATCTCTCTTTAGAGCCTGTGTAGGGATGGCTTTAGTTGTTCTTTTTTGTGGAAGTATTTCACTTCTCCATCAAACTTGAAAGAGTGTTTTGTAGGGTATAATAGGCTGTGAAAACACATGCAGGACTTGAAGACCTCTGCTCCATGCTCTCTTTGCCTTCATGGCTTGTGTAGAGAAATCGACTGTAATTCTGATGGGTTTTCCTTTGAATGTGATCCGTTTCTTCTGTCTAGAAGCTTTCAGTATATAATTTTTGTGCTGGATTTCTGGCATCTTGACTATTATATGTCTTGGTGTGGTTTTACTTGGGTTGAAGTTATTTGGTGTTGTGTATGCTTAGTTTACCTGAGTGTTGGATTGTTTCCTCATATTTGGGAAGTTTTCTGCTATTACTTCTGCCCATATTCTTTTTATATCATTTGTATTGACTTCTTCATCAATCATTAATTGATGCCAATTAATCTCACATTGTTCATCTTGGCATCATCTTGAAGATGATGAATTATTTTTTTCCTGCATTCTCATTGTTTTTAAGAGATCCTTTCTCACCTTTTCACTAGCTGCACCCGCGTCTTCAAGATCTGAAACTCTTTCTTCGCTTTCACTCAAACGGTTTTGTAGACTTGTGGTTGAGATATTAAGTTCTTCTGTATCTCTTTGACTCTGCTTCATGCGTTCTATTTCTTTTTTAACTCCTCATTCCAGGAATCCATCATAGTTTTGATCTTCTCTATTTATTTTTTATCAATGTTTTCTTTAGAGGTAGCTATTAACTCTTTTTCTGCAGAGTTTTTTCCAAATTGGGTTTCCTCTGTATATTTCCAGAATTGATTCTGTACTTCAGATGCTATGATTTCAAAGAATTCTTTTTTTATTTAAGAAATTATTTCTGCTCTGAGTTCCTCTTTACCTTTCTGCTGTTGTTTCTTTGCTTCTGACACTGTTAACTCATACGTTTCAGCTGGAATAGTGTTCTCTGCACTTGTTCTGGCTGGGCATTTGGTTTACCCCATATGTTTCTGAATTTGATTCATTACTTCAGATGCTATGTATTCAAATACTTCTTCTTTATATCAGGCATTAATTTGGGTCTGAGTTCCTCTATACCTTTCTGATGTTGTTTCTTTGCTTCCACCTCTGTTAATTCATTCATTTTAGCTGAGCTAGTGTCCTTTACACTTATTGGTGGACTCGAGGCCCGGGATTGCCTTTTTCTCCTTGTCTTTGTCATTTTGTATAGCATTGACCTCTGATCTTTGGTGTAGAGTTTTGGTGCAGCTATGACCTTAGCGTCTAATGAGATTCAGATGCCAGTCTATTAATTTTGAGATTATCCAGTTATGCCTGTCCTGGATCTCGCTGTTGTGTTCAGTTCTTTTTTGCTGCAGCTTTTCTGGTACAACTGTAAGCCTGTGGTTCCCCTCTGTTGGGTCGCTAGTCCAGGGAGCACTGGGGAGCGTAGAGGCTCTCCCTCACACTCTCCAAGTTAGGCGAGTGTGGATAGGGTACAGGGAGAGTCACAAAAGTTCTGACTATTGTGGTGGGCTTTGGGGCAGGGGCCCTGGAGAGTTGCTGGGCAGGCCTGTCTGGGGTGTCTCAGGATGCTTGCTCAGCAAGCTTGAGGTCTGGGGCAGTGGATGGCGTGGAGCATGCAGGGAGAAGCCAAAGGCTCTCCCGCAGACTCACCACACAGTCACTGAAAGAGGGTGCCAGGCGAGTCAGGAAAATTCCCACTCGCTAGGCAGGCTTGGGGGCAGGGGCTTTGGGGAGTTGCCTGGCAGGTCGCTCTGGGGTGTCTCAGGCCAGTTGCTGCTCAGGTGGTCTTGGGGTTGGGGGCTCCGGATATCACAGCGTTCAGGGGAAGAAGCCAAAGGCTCTCCCACACACTCACAGAATCGGGGTGAGAGAGAGTCGGAAAAATTCTCATTCATTTGGCGGGCTTCAATGCAGGGGTTTGGCTATGCTCTTTGAGACTTCTTTGCTTCATCCTTAGGAGCCTTTTTCTCATATTCCTCCAAAACAAACTTCCAATGGAGAGAGCGTAGTGGAGTGCCAGGGATTCTCTCCAAATACAGATTCAGAAAGATGTTTTAAGCATTATGACATCATCCAAGTCATTAGCATGAAAATGCTCATAAATCCCCATCATCTCCATCGTTCCTGTCAGGTTTGCATGATGGTAATTAGGGCCCTTTTATAAGCCACATATTTCCTTCAGCATTGCCTTGAAGAAGTGAAGCCTCCACTCTCTCCAAAGGGTGCTGACAGGGATCCCAGGGGATGTCTACTCCGTCTGAATGAGAGCGGCATCTGCCAAAAGGACTCCTTATAACAATACATCAGAGTCTAATTCCACACAGTCTGCAGACCTGCATTAAGAAAACACTACATTTCAATTCCATTTCTGCCACTCACCAGCCAAGAAACCCTTGACAACACACTCAGTCTCTTCAGCTTTGCTGAACTCATGGACAAAGACAGAGTAGAGATTAGATTCCAGATGAACATAACCATAACTTATTACACTAGGGCACCAAGTCAGTGATAAGCTGGATTCATCGAAATGGTGGTTCCTGGTAGCTCCTCTTATAGAGGATTGGTTGAGGAAAGGGACTGGGTTGGAATACTGTCTCAGTACAAATTGCCACTCACTGTAGTTAAGGCCGATGTGCATGCCACACCTCCTGTTATCATCATCATGTCAAAGATCATGCTGAAATTTTAATTCTTTGAGATGGGGAGTTTCTTCCTACACGGAGGGGTCTGGAAGTCAGATTTCCCTTTAGGAAACTTGGCAGGCTTGTAGATCCTAATGGTTTAATCATGGGTTTGTCAAAATTGTTCTCCCATCCTGGTGATATAACCAGACACATCCCCTCACATGTCTGACCATTTAAATATTATAGGTGCGTGAATTCAGCAAAATATTCCAATATAGTCCAGTAGTCCATAAGAGTAATGAGTTGTCTGTAAGACTGGCAAACCCAGTCTGCTGGATGGCCAAAATGAAGGTAAAGCAAGACCAATATAACAAGAAATGTAACTTTTGTATCTGATAAGGTCAGTCAAATCCCCTCAGGATTTATCCTAATATCTTGTACTGCAGTTTATAGATCCTTTGTCAGTGTCAGCCATGTGGATGAGTCACGGCCATTATTTGACCAATTTGCTGTCTGTGAAAGCTTGAGAGAATATTTTCTCTCCATGTGACTCTCCTTAGGCACATTCTACATCATTGATCACTTTTTTCTGTGGCCCCATAATGTCCTTGATCAAAAAATTTGTGATAGAACTGAATTACATGATGTTACAGTATAAGATCTCCTATGCCCTGAATTTTCACTGACCTTGAAAGGCTAGGGCCAAATGTTAGCTGTCCTTGCAGCCTGAAGGCCTGAGTTTTAGCACATGCACACAGAGGAGGTATAGTCTTCAGACAAGAGGTCCACCTTTTCTACTCTCAGGTGCCACCATTAACAGATGTGAGCAATGTGAGTGTTAGCATCCGCCTACTTCTGTTTTCATGCCTCATTTTCTTCTTTGTAGAATGAATATACTTGTTATTGTGAGGATCAAAATACGGAAGTGTGGGGGGCATACAGTGGCATTAGCTGTTACTGTCACGGGTAGAATTAGCGTCGGGAAATACAAGGGCTCTTCAGTGATGAAATGTAAACAGATAAAAGTCAATAAGGAGCTGTGTTGAGCTTTTAACACATGGGACCAAGAAATACACACACACACACACACACACACATATTCCACTCACACATGCACATTCATACATACGTACATGCACACGCATACACACACTGTAATCTACTTTACATTGTGGTGCATTTCACTACAATCTTCCTTAGTGCTTTTCACTCAAAAATTATTATTGGGGATTTGACATTCTCAGGAAGCTTGTAATTTACATTTTCTCTTTTCTGTGTTTTATTTGTTTTTTATTAGGACATGTTTGCAGCACACAATGCACACATTCCTTATGAGGAGTTAGTACCTGTTCATAACACACCTTGATTCTTTTTATTCGCAGGACCCCTTGCCACTATCAGTGCTCCCTTTGCTTTATCTCTATATTCTTTTACCATCTGCCAAAGAATCTTATCTGTTGTCTATTTTTTATTCTGCTCTTTCAATTATTTATAGATTGGGTTCTCACACTGTGTATTTCTTTTCTATTTTTTATTGGTACATGTTCACAGTATATAATGCTTACATTCCTTGCATAGAATTGGTAAACTTACTTCTTTATTCTAAGACTGTTATTCTTAACCCAAATGACATATTAGGATCACATTGAGAGTGTTTGTTTATTTAATGCAGGTTGGTGAATTATAGTTAAATGTATGTATGCTGAACACAATGATGTTATGCTTTTTAATTCAGTGTAGGATGATTAACTGAATCCAATGTATCCATCACCTCAAATAGTTGACATTTTTGTAGTGAGAATATTTGAGATTTACTTTTTTGATGCTATAGAAGTACAGTCTTAAATTGCAATTTATATTCATTAGGCTTGCAATAGATCTTTTTTAGATTAATCAAAGTTATTCCTTCTATCTAACTGAGACTTTATACCTTTTGATGATAACTTACCCTCCACTACCACCTCAGGTATGGTATCCACCTTCTACTCTCTGAATCTGTAAGTTCAGTTGCTTTAGATGAAAAAACTCAGCATTGGTCTTTCTCTCTTTGTTGTATTTTGCTTTCCTACTCCAGCATGGTCCTTGTCAATATACATAGCTGCCACCATTACCTAGTGAATTTTTAAATTATAGATGCCTAAGGCCCACCGCACAGCAAGGCCAATTAAACTGGCATCAGCATGTGGAGAAAGCAGCAAATCTCAGCATATTCTAAAAGATTTGCATTCTTACAGAACTCGCGTGCAGTCCAAACACAGAAATGTTCCTTTAAGAGATTATCCCAAGCTTTCTTTCTCTCTAAACTTCTTCCCCTGCTTCTTCCCACTCCAAGCTGATAAGCTTACCTCAAACTTCACAGAGAAAATTGAAGCTTTTTAGAGGAATCTTCCTGATCTGCCCATTGTCACAGCTATTATAGTACAGCACCCTGAGCCACATCCTTTCCCTTCTCTTCTGCAGAGGAAGTGTGTGTTCCTTGCCCAAGCCCAACTTCCCTGCAGGCCATTGAACAGGCTGTCCTCATTCTTTCTTCCTCCTTCAGTTGTCCCCTGTCCTGCTCACAATTTGTCTCCTTTTCTCCACAGAGTCATTGTCAGTGGTATACAAAAGTTTCTCTTAGCTTGGAGAAAAATAACAAACACAAGCTCCCTCACTTGACTGCGCATCCCAATCCCCAGATCAAAGGGATTTGTGTAGCATATTCAAAGGAGCAGCATTCACAAAGACCAGGGCATGCAAACAACCCACATATCCAGTGATGAATGAATGAATCAATCAGTCAATCAATCAACAAAATATTGTATTTTCATGCAAATGAATATACTTTCCCTTGGTATCCATGGAAGGGACAGATTCCAAGACCAACCAATAAATGTTCAAGTCCCTTAAATAAAATCGCATAGTATTTGCATATAACTCCCATATACTGCATTTAAATCATCACTAGATTATTTATAATTTTAATACAATGTAAGTGCTATGCAAGTAGCTGCAGCCCTGCATTGTTCAGAAAACAATGACAGAAATACCTATACCTGTTCAATAGGGGTAATATTCTTTTCTGAATAGTATTATCTGTGATTATTTCAATCTGCACATGTTGAATCATGAATACAAATGGTCAAATGTATTATTATTAGACATTAAAAAGGGAGAAATACTGACACATACCACATAAATTAATCTTTTTTTTTTTTTTTTTTTGGTGGAACCAGGGATTGAACTCAGGCCCTTCTGCTTGCCAGGCAAGCACTTATTCCACTGAGCCATCTCCCCAGCCCCACATAAATTAATCTTAAGGACATACTAAATGCCATCAACCAAGGAATGAATAAAACAGTTGTTGGTTTTTTGATATAATGGAGTACTACTCAGCCTAAAGAAGGATAAACTTGGGACTTTATAGGTAAATAGATACAGCTCGAGACTATACTCATAAGTGAAATAAATCAGATCCACATATGTAAACATCATATTGTCTCACTAATGTGAGACACTGAATGAGTAAATAAGACCTAAAATGTACAACATATTTTGTGAATTATAAAGAAATTGTTCAAAAGAAAAGACAAAGTGGGACAGGTGGAAGGGGAAAGAAAGAAGAGAAAAAGAAAAAGAATTATATACAAGATGGTAATGTTAGTTATGTGACTAGTTTCTCTTAATTCATTGAAAAGAAAGGTTTGTACTAATATTGTGTGGACAAGGTATCATACCTATATCTTGTGTTCCATATAACTACTACAAAGATGCAATGTGCAGTGTATTAGTTATTGTATCTCTCCTACTAACCTGCTTTGAAGCTGTTTTATTACTTGTATTTTTTTCTTTAAAATATAAAGTAAGAGAGATGTCATAAAATAACACATATTGCATAATTCCACTGATACTAGATACATAGCATAAGCAAATTAATAGAAAAATGGAAGAGGTAATGAAGAACCAGGGTGAAGGAGAGTGAGAGCAAATGCTGGAGACTGAAGTAAGGTTTGAACATTCTAGAGATGGGCTGTGGCCTTGGTTACAAAAGGCTAAAATGACCAATTTTATGTTCTAGGTATTTTGCCATAATTAACCACAAAACAAAACAGCAATAACTGCCGTAAGCATCTGTTGCCATACCCCACCCTTCTCCTATTTGTTCAACAGCCCACAACCAATATGGATTCTCTTTCCCCCATTCTGTCAAACAGCCCCAGCCAAGGTCACCTTGACATGAATATTAACAAATCCAGCCAGTGCTTCCCTCCCTCCCTCCCTTGCTTGCCGTAACTGAAGCCTTAGCCCTCTTCTTGATATGTTCTGTCCTGGTTTCCATGACTCCACTTGCTCATGTTTTTAACTCCTCTCTGCCCCTATCCCATTCCTTAGACCCACGGTTTGGGTCTTAGACTTATGCGTGCTGTGTTCTCTCTGGTGTCTTTGCCTTCTCCTCCATGTACACACCATTTTTATCTACCTGCTCTCATACTTTCAGATATGATCTCCACATTCATGACTCCCAGAGCTACATCTGCAGCCTCAGTCCTTTCCTATAAGCTTCACAACCTCCTTCATGTCATCACCCAAGTACCTCACACTTACAGTGTTCACAGCGAACTCTTGACTACACTCCAGCCCCAAACTGTGCATGCAGCATTTTTCCTCAGCTCTACAAAGGTTGGGGGGTTCATATCTGCATAACATTCTTTCCTTCACTTCCTTATATTCTGCCTACCATAGAGTTCCATGTCCCTGTGCACTTCTTTCAGGCTACGTCTTAGGCATGCCTGCTTTTCCATATAACCATTAACTCTTTTGTCTGAATCACCATCTTTCCTCAGATAGACTAGTGCAATAGCCTGCTTACCAGTTCAGGGTCCTGAATGATTCTTCTTCATCCTAACTCTAGTTTTTCTGCTCTTTGCTCTCAGCCATGATGTGTGAAAACCATATTGTTCACTTCAATATCATCACCTTGTTTATGTTAAGCTCAGCTTAGCTTTTTTCCTAATTGTGTGTACCTTTGTACACACAGTACACACACAAGTGCTCACCAGGCTTGCATGCTTTGGCACATGTCTATTTGCCTGGCCAGCCTCTTATCCTCCTTAAAATCTTTATGTAAGTGCCCCTTCCTCAGAAAAAAAACATTTTTGTCCACTTTAATATGCACCACCTTTTGCTACCTACCCCTCACATCCAACTGTCAGCAGTTCTGTCTTTAATACTCTGAGCAATTCCCTAGGTACGTCTGTTCACTTATTATTACCCAATTCTTCTGTTCACTTATGCAACCCATGAATACTGCCACCATTTCTCTTTGGTTCACCAGTATGTCATGCAAGCCCCTCTGGTGGTTCCCTTGAGCATCAGTCTTGCTCAACAGATTTGGACACAGTGTTACTGTGGAACTGGGTGCCTCAGATTTAAAGCCTGAATTCACAGTGAGATTCTTCCTGACCATGTTACAGAAATTTATGAGCCTGATCTGTTTATTAAGCAGTAACAATTAACTTTTATTAAGACAACTGTTCTAAAGAAGCATTATATAGTAGGCTATAGTCATCTTTTTAAAAATGTTTTTAAGGGGACTGGTAATATAGTTTGTTGGCATAAGTGCCTGCTTGGCAAGCACAAGGTCCTGAGTTCAATCCCTGGTAGCAAAAAAAAAAAAAAAAAAAAAAGTTTTTAAGGATCATAATTAAATAAATATTGTATTTAAAGTAAGGTTTGTGTAAAAATGAATGTTTATCATCTTTTTTAACCAATTCTCAACAGTAATTTATTTTTGTCTTATGGATGATCAAAAAACCCTCGAAGTAGAACCTCCCATTTAACTTATAGCACATGTTAGACCTGCTGGGTACAAACTTGTAGATTTTCTTGCAGTGGCTGCCTTTCAATCGGGCAGAAAGAAATTGGGCAGAAGAAACTAGCAAGACCATAGCTCTGTTCTGTGCTTGAAAAGACAGAAAGAGAGTGAAGAGAGAAACTCTCCCTAGAGTATATATAATCTTTGCATTATTTTAAAAGAAAGTCCAAACTCAAAATCATCCCAAACTCATTAGTAGACGGCTTATTTTATATTATCTGCACAGTGTTTTCATCTCTCATTCAAATGATGTATTTCCACTAAGGATTTCTTTATACTAACATGCATGAAATGGTACTTTACATGCAGGCTTCTAGAAGCTTCTTAGCCTTGTTGAGTTCCCAGGGTTGCCTTAACATCATAAGCAAGATCATCAGAATTGCTCTCTTCAGAGTTTTTGTTCCCCGAAGGCAACTTGTATACTTTGCTTAAACAAAATTTTTCTAAAGAACTCTTTTTTAACCAATGCTCAAACACACTTTCTCAGCAGATGTTTCTATTTGTTTCATCTGGGTGCTGAAGCTGAGCATCTGAGCCTGTGGTGCATTTTCTAGGGAGCACCAGCAGAGCCTCTTAGCTCACAAGCCAGGACTCTCTGCACAGGCAGGGCTGAGCTGGAGAAATCTCCTCAAAAGAATCAGAACAGAAAGAACCACCCTGCTAGCTATCTCTGGAACCACTAGTGCTGTAGGAGGCTGTAGCTTTACTGTGTGCATTTCTAGCAACTTATTCCTCCATCCTCAATGGGAGGATTGGAGTCTGCAAAGAGAATCTGACAAAATACTCAAAAAGATGGTTATAGCAAAATGCTGAAATACTGCTGCATAAGTGGGCAAGTGCTTCTCTTATGCTCCAGGAAGGTAGACATGCCCGAGAAAAGAGAAACGCATTTGCCTGTAACTAGAGTAAGACATCAAACTTGTAACTTAGAATGTTAGGAGATTTGACCACCTATGAGTCAGCCTTATTTTAACTAATTACAATAATCCAAGATTGTCTGTGTGTGTACGTGTGTATGTGTGTGTGTGTGTGTGCATGCACACACATGCACCTACATCTACATTGATATTTAATGAAAATGTCCTTATGTTTGTCTTCTGTATTGTCCACATACTTATCTACTGGATGGAGTGGTAACGAGCCACAATCTTGGACTTCTTCAGCATAATATGCAGATATTTTTAAACTTGAATCATAAATTGAGGTCACACTTTTCCTTTTGTTAATAAGGCCCTAAAAGAACTAAGAAAAGGGCAAATCATTGCTCTTCAGCTATGAAATGGCAACATTACAACTCATTAGATGATAACTTGTATAAAAGCAGAAATGAAAACAGGCATTTAGGAAAGAGTAGTTGATGCTTTTCTTCTGTAGATTAGTATAGTCCAGGATTATAAAAGAAAGTTTGTAGGAGGAGACAAGTTAGACTCAGGAATAATAAATGAATAATGCATTTTAAGAAACAAGATATTTCTGAGTAGTGAGATTATAGATGATTTCCATTTTATTTTCTTCTACAATTTATAAATGTTTTACATCATCAATTACTTATAAAACATGAAAATAATTAAAATAACCTCCATTTTAAAAGTGAAGAAGTTGGAGAGGTTTTTATGTATTTGGTACAAGGTCTCACAGCACAGCTTGTAATCCTAGTGATCTTTCTAGCTCTGACAGTGCAGGTGTGCATCACCATGCCCAGTCTCATTGATCAGTTTAGCATGCCATAGGGGTGAGGCTGCTATGGCTAGTGGTACAGGGGATCAAACCCAGATCCCTGTGTTTGCTTAAGCAGGGGCTTACTCCACTGAGCTATCTTTCAGGCCCTTGTGTGACCTAAATTTTAGCAAAATGACTCCTGGGATAATGGATATGGACCTCGAGTCCAAATCATTTAAAGTAAGTATCTTTCACCTTATTTGAGAAAGGAATTAAAGGAGAATTACAAAGATAAAAGAAGATATCCAAGGAAGATTAAGGAAAACCAAGGTGGAGGGGACAAAATTATATATTCTTATCTCATGACATACAACAAAATAAATTCCATGTATACCAGAGAATAAAATACCTAAAATGATGCTATAAAAATTAAGAGATAAGTATGTGTGCCACCTGGGAATGATCGGTTTGAGCCCATTCTGGCATTAGACTCTGATTGGTGCACAAGCATTGCTCCATAGTTGGTAATGGTGAGGACGCATCTCAGTAGTGGGATCCTTGTTCAGTTTGTACAAGCTCCGGGTTCCATCTCTAGAATAGAACTTCAAAGGAAAAAGTAGCTTAATGAATTATCAGTTACCAGTGGGCGACTCACTTAGGACCCCTCTGTCTCTCAGGAGCTATACCCATTTTTCCAATGAGCCTTTTCTACTCTCAGAAAAATTACCAAAAGGATGAAGCAGAGAGGAAGAAGCTCATAAAGTTAACTATTTTTGAATCTAAGGGTTATGAGCTGAAAATATTACATGAAAATAAAAAAATGACTTAAGTATTGGCAGAGATGCTGTTTGTGACAGGTGGGGGAATTGATTCCATTTATATATAGAAGCCTTAAAATTATAAAAGATGAAAGTCAAGATAATCACCCAGTAGGAGAAAATGGTCAAAAGAAACTATCAAGCATACATTCAAATGTACATCAAACATTTTTCCCTGTCAAATATAACATATATGAAAAATGATTACTCTCACCAGTAATCAGTTGTATGTAAAGGGAATTAGATACTTGCATGTATATTTGACACTGACAAAGACCACATGAATATCCCATCCCCAAAGAGAAAAACACCCAGAGCTATGCAGTAAAAAAAAATCTAGTTATTCATTGCATTTCATTTAGAATCAGACAGAAGAAATGTCAATTGACACAATTTTGACAAGAAATTAAACTGAAATCTTTAAAATTACATTTCTTATAATGTAGAAATTCTGATTATAGAAATGTTCTCCAGGGAAAAACAATTAAAGTCTACTTGTAAGGAGGTACAATCATTATTTATGTCCTCTTGAAATGGAGATAGCTTAAATATGTAACATTAAGGAAATGCCATTTTTTTAACTAACCATAACAAAAATTATGATGCATTTATGTAGCTGAATGGTAAGCTACCATTTGCAGTCATAGAAATGTTCACTACTTGGAAAAATATTTACAGTATTTTGCCATTGAAAAAAAAGTCTTGAAATATTTCATTCACCATTACCCTCTTTTTAAGGACATAAGATACACACATGTCCTTTTGTCTGTTTGCTCAGTTTTATTTTGCATTTTTTGATAATTACATGTGTTAAATATCTAGTTTTTCAATATTAAAACCTGAAGCCACTGGAGTTGTTCTCAGAGTGGAGATCAGAGAACCTCTGCTGCTCCCTGAAGCCCAGCAAATGAGCACACACGTGGAAACACCGCCCGTAGATTTTTGCCTACCTTCCCACGCTTGAAGGAAGGTCTCAGAACACCATACTGTAGAGTTCTGGCAGTACCACTGACATGTCTGTGGTCAAAGTCAGTCATTTATTTAAAATGTTCTTTGCAGAGGGCTCTCTGCCCTCTTAGGAAAGGAGAAGCAGTGTGTGAATTTCTCACCAACAAAGCAAGGATGTGTTTCACAGCCCAGCTCAGTAATGAGACTTGGTGTTTCACAGTCTAACAAGCTAAAGTAGAATCCTACAGCAAATGGTAAAATTATTAATTGTTCCTTCTCCCCTACTGGCAATATAAGCTCATGTTGGGTACTTTATTGCAATATTCATGTGAACAAGATTTCCAGGGGGCCAATAATGTCTTTATAGTTGTCTTCAAAACTGATTGGAATAGAATATGCCCAAGACAAGATCAACCATGTAGTGCTGTTGAGCACAAACAGCTCTGGCATGGTTAATGTAAAAAGCTGGCTTTGAGGGTACACTGTCTGGGCTCTCCACCTTGGGCCATTTGGGGGCCATTATTGTGCCACCTTGTGCATGTAACCATTCCAGGCCTCAGGATTCATGCATAAACAGTGATCACACTAGTATTATCTCTTAAAGCTACAGTAAAAATGAAACAAATTAATGTATATAAATTAATATGCATAAAGCCCCAAGACAGAAACTATGTTGATCATTTTTACATTTGTAACACTGATAGGAATCAGTGGCTTAAAGCACAGATTCCAAAACAAAACCTTAGACAGAACAGGATTAGAAATCTGTTAAATGGAATGGAGATTTTAATTAATAACAATGCATTATATACTGCAAAGTTACTTGAAGACTGGATTCCAAACATTCTGAGAAAATAATTGATAAGTATGAGATAATGTGTTTGCAAATCAGCTGAATATCATTATTCCATAGCATAAAGAAATGTTAAAGCATCATATTTTATTATAAAAAGAGATAGAGTTATCATTTGTGTAGACTAAAATAGAATTTTTAATAAATGTCTAAGTCAAAGCAAAGGAAATACTTTAAAATATTGGAAATTAGGAGAAAAAATTCATTAAGAAATAATTTCATTGTTTGGGAGGCTGAGGCAGGAGAATGATTAAGCCAAATCTGTGTGGCATGGGTTACATTGTCAGTTCAAGGCCAGCCCAGACCACATAGCAAGACCCTGTCTCAAGAAAGTAGTCATCTGATAAAAGATAGTCATGTTAGTATGAGAAGAGCATTATGTGAACTGAGTCCAAGGTGCCTGGTGCCCAGGGCCTTCTGTTCTGCCCTTCTTTATCTCCCCAAGAGTCCAGTGAAGAGAGATAAAAATCAAAATGTGTTTTTCTATCTTCGTCTCTGTTCTGACTTTGACTTTCTCTTCTCTTCTTTTCTCTTCTCTTCTCTTCTCTTCTCTTCTCTTCTCTTCTCTTCTCTTCTCTTCTCCTCTCTTCTCTTCTTTCTCCTCTCCTATTCTGCCTCTGTCTATCTGTTTCTGTGTGTGTGTGTGTGTGTGTGTGTAGTGTAGTGTAGTGTAGTGTAGTGTAGTGTAGTGTAGTGTAGTATAGTGTAGTGTAGTGTAGTCTACATGTGTGAGCATGCCTTTGAACCTTGAAGTCCCTTTTTGGGACATTTTCCCATGATGTCATATCCTCCCCTCCAGTAAGCATTTCAGTCTAACCACAATTATTAGAACAAGTTAGCCATAGATGGTGTTATAGTCAGGGAATAGATTCACTACAGGATACATAACTTATAGGATTATTTTATCATATTCACCAAAAATTCAAATGCAGAAAGAGTACAAGAGATCTGTCCATGTACTAGAGACCCAAAGGATACAGATGAGGGCCAAACATCCCTGATAATGACCCATCTAAGTCCACCTGAAGACCTAGAGTCCATGACAATGTCTCAGACAGGTCCATATCAAGGATCTGCACTGGGAAGGCCCAAAGTCCTTCGATAGAAGCTAGATGGTCTGTTCCAGTGGATGAAGGGTCTGTGCCAGAAGGCTGATCTGCATTGGAGTCAGAAGGCAACACTTAATGGACCAGAGTTCTCCAAACCACAGCCAGCCTTAGTGACAGCGAAGACTCAAGCTCCTCCTATGATGAGACCAGCTGAGTTCATATCAGGAAAACCAGTGTGGCAAGCTTTTCCAGCAAAATCAACAGCACACCCTCTCCATCTCCAATTCCTTTTCTATGCTATTGGCAACAATCCTCAGGTCAACCTTCCACACCAAGAACCATGCTGTCTCAGTTCAATGGGATGTTACAAAATCACCACTCACTAACCCACTGCAGATCTGACCACTTAGAATTCAGGTTCTGAACTGAATGTACAGCCCAGTGCAGGAACTCCTGCACTTTGCCATTACATCATGGCTTTCCCCTTACTCTATTGCAGCCCCTGAAGGATTCTCCTAAGTGCACCTCACTTCCTCTGGCACATGATTACCTGAATATGAGTGCACTGGGGCAAGTGGAAATGCTCTCTTGGGAAGAAGTGGGGAGAAAGACATAAACTCTTCTACTTTTCTTTGCCTGCATTTCACTCAAAGCTCCAGGCAGAACTCCTTGGTGTCCGACAGCTGGTGTGAATGTGAGCAGCCACTCTAGGTGCTGAGCCCTGCCTGTTAGCCATGAGCCGCCCAACTGCTAGGCTCAGCTATGCATCTGACAACCAGTAAGAACGAGTCCCTCTGCAGAGAAATGCAATCAAATATTAATTACCAGCCCTTGCTGCAACTCCCACCTGGCCATTCACTCATCAAACACACAGACTATAAATTATAGAGGACTCACACTGGGAGAAACCCCAGAGCTAAGTCGGCCCCATTACTCCCTGCTTGCATTTCTCACAGAGCCATCTAGCTCATCTTTCTTCTTCCTTCTGCTTCTCACGGATTAATTCTTATGAAGCAGGACCTTTATGATCCCCTATGATGCCTTTCAGGATACGATCATTCTTCACCTTGCCATTAAAAGCTGCTGCAGTGTAACTTCCTCTCCTGTTACTTTCCCCAGAATGCGTCCCAAGCATGAAGTCCCATCCTCAGGTGGTTCCTTCTTTATATGAAATAAATCCTGTCTTCTGACTTCTCTTTTCTTATAGACAGCTTACCTATAAGAATTTATTCAAGACTTATGAAGCTTGCCTTAGTCATTCTTTGTATATATGTTTGATTGCTGGGGACAGAATCCAAGGCATCACACAGTAAAGGCAAGTGCTCTAAGGTTGGGCTATACTCCCAGCCTTCAATTGTTTTGCTTTGTTTTGTTTTCATTTTGTGCAGGGTCTCACTACACAGCTCAAACTTGTAGTAATCCTCCTGTTTTCAGACTCTCCTGTACTTGGATAACAAGCGCATGCCACCATGCCTGTGTTTCAGTGGCTGGCTCAGTGGCCTCAGGGACAGGGCCAGAATGGCATATGGCACCAGGGATCCAACTTGCCTAAGCAGATGTTTAGTCCACTGAGCTATCTCACTGGCCCTTAATTGTTCTTAATGTATCAAAATATTTCATGTGTTCTCTGAGATCATGTGTATAGTTGGCCTTTCATTTAAAAGTTATCTAATTTAACTATTATGCACAAGTTGTGTTATGTCAGGTGTACCCAATGCCAGACTAATCACTTCAATTATTCATCCAATACAACGTGAAGCCACTTTGTTAGAGTCCCTCCATCACTTAGAAATTTAGTGGGTTAGAAGAGACAAAGCATACACACACACACACACACACACACACACACAATGACCACAATGACAACACAAGGACATTACCTGCAGGGGAGAGGATGGGGGAAGGCTGCAGTGAAAGAGGAGGTGTGTTGGGTGACCTTCAAGGGTGGGTAGTATAGGGGAAGAGACATTTGAGGAGAAACATATCTTGAGAAAATGATTGCTGCTTATTAAAGGAACTCATGGGAGGGCTCGCAAGGAGTTGAGACCCATGGCTATTAAGGAGTCAGGAATGGGAAGGCAGAAAACCCAAGCCTGTTCACGTGCCTCCAGATGGAACTGATTCTTTGTCCCAAAGCAGTACTGTGCACGGTGGTCCCAAGAAAAAGTGCACTCAAACCTGACTCCTGGTTCTGTGTAATTAACCACCTTCCGTAGTGGTGTGGCCAGCTTGGCATGCCAGGCTGCTTACTCCAATAGGATGGCTTCAGGTGAAGAAACCAAAGGGCACCACTGGAGACCCACAGAGCTGTCATCCACAGGGCAGGACAAAGGTGAGAAGTGGCTGCATTGCTCCAGGCTGAGTGAGAAGCAGTCTTCTCAGAGTTGACTGGTGTGGGTTTAAGGACAGGTCTTATAGATTAGAAATGATACGAGATTTTCCTCCAAGTAGTAGCTGTTTATGACCCATTTGCAAACCTGCATTTCCTGCTGGTTTAGTGCTGTTTGGCAGCTGAGTCTCTGTCTGTGTGTTGCACCAAAGCAGCAGTGTACCAGAGCATTGGTGGTATAGTGCTCAGCATAGCTGCCTACCAATGTACTGTAGCATTCAAGAGCACTGTGTTTGGGATCTTCAGATATGAACCTGAGCCCAGTTTCCAATACTTGCTTTTGGTGTGACCTCCTTGGGCAACTAAGTGACACCTATAAAATGTCAACAGCTTCACAGAGTTGTTACAAGATTCTAATAGGATGACAATTATAAATTACTTCACACAGTGTCTTCATATAGTAAATGGTAGGAAGAAAACCTTGCAGAGACAGACATCTGACAGATGATAGATGCACAGAGAGCTAGTCATTATTCAGTTATCCTGGGGTAGCAGTCAGCGTGATCTCTTAGGTCAGCAGCCAGATTTATAATTTCCTCCAATTGGGATTGTAATATGTAGAACAAATGTGAAAGCTTATAGGGACCAAAGTCACAGAAAATTTTGCTTCCTGAAAGGAAACATGGTAGTACAGCAGATACACTTCTAATAGTACATGGGAGATGCAGGTCCTGCGGTGATCTATTTCATATTGGGATCAATCAGGCTTTTTCAAAAGGCTGCATACCCTTGAAGCATCAACTGTCCTTTTGCTCTAGTTGTTTTAATCTGAGTCACACTTTGAGATATTGATCCACTCTGTACTGTTCCATTGATGTGTTGGGGGCCTTAAATCAGAGCTTTGGACACTGTAAGATGGATACCTGGGAGAGATAAAATGCATCTAAAATTTGCAAAGGAATTTCACAACAATCCCACTTCTGAGTGAATATTACAGACCTTAAGTTTCTATGGGGCACTGCCTGAATTTCCAGCTCCTCCACACAGTGACACAGCCCACATTTGACCTCCCCTCTTACATCCCTCACCACACACCTCTCACACCTGATCCTACATCCAGGTAATTCCAGGCCATTCCAAGGTTGTCTTTCTAGAGCGTGCTTTAAATAATACTCAGGGATACACTTGGGTCTGCCTCTGCCAAGAGGAGGATTTGTCCCTGGAGCTGAGCAGAGAGAATGGTAAACATTCCTTCTGTGGTGATTACAATAACCATCACAGAACAAACACAGCTCCAGCATCTCCAGTCTCAGAAAAGCCAGAGCTGCACTGAAGAAGTGGATCCCGGTAGATGGTAGGAGCTTTCCCATGGAGACCCAAAGCTTATCTTTTTAAGTGAATCTGGCAGGAAGCACATTGTTGTTCCATGTGGGAATGACAACCACGCGGTGTCATTTTCTTTTTTCTTCCCAGGCAGAAATGAAAATGAAAATCCTTGCCAGAAGTGGGAAAATAGAGCAAGTCCTATGGGGAGGAACTCACACAAAGCTGGATACTGAAGGGTGGGATGCTGGAACTCCTAAGGAAAGCTTTTGGGGCGTAAAGGGTAGAGGCTGACAAATAGAGAAGGTGGGAGATTGGAAAGGGCATAGAGATCAAGGACCTCAAAATTCCTTGGCAATCAAACTGACTGACATCCCAGGAGGAATCTCACATCTGATATGGGGGCTCACAGCTTGCCTTTCCATCCTGAGAATTTCACACTACCAAGATTGAAAGGACTATGTCAGAATGCACTAGAATAGTAACTAATGGTAACTAAGAAGATGCGTGAGTGTGAGTTGGATTTGAGGTGGGGGAGAGAGTTACTACCTCCTCCGTAGACACACATTTTCAGACATATGTAAAATATTACAACCCATAAACATGTCTACAGGCTCAGAAAATCTGCCACTTTGGGCCTTAAGAAAATAGAAAGAACCACGAAAGTAGAACAAACAATTAAGTATTTTCATCATGGCTTCTTGCCCAAGTTTTGCTGCCTCAAGAGTTAACATATTTACTTATTCATTTATCATTCAAAGAACTGCACAAGTGCCTCCAGAGGCCCAGGAAGTCTTGTGCTAAGGTGAACAGGAATGAATGATAACTCATGTCATGCTCAGGATTGTTCGATGTATTCATATTTGAGAAGGACCTTGTATGCATAAGTATTTAGTTACCTTTGAAAGAGAAAATAAAGGATGTAGAAATATAGTAAAGCAAAGTAATTCATTATTAAATGACAAAATCAAAGGGCAGTCATAACACATTTCCCATTATCAGAAGGGTGAGGAATACCATTGAGCATGGGCGGACTCAAGTGTGGATTTATGGAGATGAAGCTGAAGTTTTATCATTCAAGATTGGAAGGAATTACATTAAGTGAAATAAAGGTGAACAATCCACCAGAAAACATCAGGTTCTAACACAGAGATGGTAAGTGATGGAGAGCAACAGGGAAACCAAACCCATTCCGGATGTTGACATGTTGAGTAAAACAAGAAGGACCCAGGCCACGGAAAGCTTTGAAGGCAAAGTTACATCAGCAGGATTACTGAAAATGTATCCAATCTCTAGCTGCAAAAGAATCAGCTACTGTGTTTAAGAATGCCAATTCCAAGACCTATCCCAGGTAGAATGAGGGTTAGGATGTTCTTCAGGGGAGCCTTGGTACATCAAAATTTAAAACCCTTCATGCTTTAACATCCAACCTTTAATATACTGGTAGTTTGTACTGCAGACTCAGGAGCAAGATAACTTTTACATCTGAGAAATTCTAGCCTAGCAGTTATGTGGTTTGCACCTAACGTGTTCAAGCCTGAAGCCAGGGAGGGAGTCAGGAGGTATTCATAGAAACTCCAAAGTATGTGACCAGGCAAAGCTGCAAACACATGAACACTATGCATATCTCATCTTTGCTTTGTAGTCTCAGGACCCCATTAATCAAGGCACTGGTTATGTCTCTGGGTTTTATTCATACACCTCCCCCACCTTTACTGGATTCCTGTTTGCAATATCTGTGACTGTATTTTCAATATGAATACCCAACGCCAAATTGCCTGTCTTTTTTTTTTTCTTTCTTTCTCTGTACCCTGAACACACACAGAGGCAATGATACAAATATACTGCTTATTTTTTTTTCCACAGCAAAGCTGGCCAATTATCTTACTTGGCAAGCCTAGCACCAATGCCAGTAAAGTCACAGTCAGCTTCGTCAGCTTTGGCTGCAGAGGTGAGGAGAGAAGTTCCAGCTCTCGGCTCACTACTGCCAGGTCTCCACATGCTCTCAGCAGCCCGGGGTCCCACCATGCTTCTCTACTGCTTTCAAATAGCCCTGGAGCTCAGGTGGAGGTAGTTTTGTCATCCTAGGGCCTTGTCAGCGTATCGATCAGTAAGTCCTGAGCACTAATTAACTGTTACGTTATCCTGTTCAATCCTTAAGGAAGGCTGGTGGCCCCAACCGGGCACTGTGCCAAGACCGAGGACTCAATGAAGAGACAAGGGGAGGGGAGGCTGGTAATTGAGGAAAGAGATGTGCTGGGTTGATAAGACCATGAGAATCAGGATGCTAAATTAACAGACAATACCCATCCCTAGGGTGAAGAGCTGTAGGTATATCTGGGACTTATTAGATGTCTTATTCTGTGTACATCATAAATTCTGCTCTGCTTCTTTTTACATCAAACTTCTTCCCACATACCCCAGATTTCCAGCTATTATATAGAACCCCAACTTCTGACACCCAGAGGATATCTTTTGGGTATACTGAAGTAGCACTTGTCAGAATAGATTAATAAGCCTATGTGGAACAGTTTTTCATTTGAGTCTCTCGATGGGCTCTCCAGCCTTTTCATGTCTCCAGATGCTAACCCTTCTGGATGACTTCCCTGGGGAACCTTATTCTGTGACTGTTCTTGATTATGGTGATAATCAACTTCACTAGCTAAGACAGGTTGGTTCACTTCTCTAGGATTCTTTTTTGCCTATAGAAAAGCAGTATTTGAACTTGAATTTGGACAGCAGATTTTAACTTATTTATTACCAGAGCTCTTAGGTAAAAAGCCCCATTCAGAAGACAGATGGATAACAAGTCACTTTGGGTAAAAACAGGATGGAGGTGGGAGGGACAGTGTTGACTTCCTCCCTTGAATATTATCCATGGAACAGTGGTCTTTGAAGCTTCTCACAGGGCCCCTATACTAGAAGAATCCCTCAGTGCTGGCTTTGATGTAACACAAAGCGCTCCACACATGGAATTGTTGTTGGTCTTTACCTGGAGCAGGTACAGGGGTCCCCTGGGCCAATGTTTAGGGTATGACAAGGGAAGAGTAATCAATCTTTTATTATCATCATCCTCATCATCATTTCTGAAAAATATGCCAGTTTAAGGCAACAAATATTTCTTTTTCTTAATGCAAAGGAATTCTAAAGCCTACCACACACACCTAATATGTATCTTTGATATCAATTAATTCTTCCCAGCCAATATTCTAACTATTCAAATGAGTGTGAAATGTGGACAAGATCTTATTCTACTTGAGTGAAAAACATTTGATCTAAAACTTATGGGGGATTTTACTAGGACTAAGTTAGAATCATCGTTTAACCCACTTGGTGCTAAGGACACAGTCAGAGCTCCTTGCCTCCATCCATCTTCTCTTTGGCTGAACACCGGGGTCTTAAGGATACCAGGGAATTGCAGATGACTCAGAGAGCATCTCTAGGTTGTAAGTCTCAGGAAGAAAGTGCTAAGTCTTCTCCCTACAGAGCCATAAAGCTAGACAGAATTAATAAAACACCCATTCCATTGTTCTGAAAACTGACTGTGACGGAGCAATACCTATAAACTTGGTAAATAATTCATTTAGGAATGCATGGAAGCTGTTTTCAGAAGAGATGAGCATGTGAATCTGAGTGGCCGGGGGGGAGGGGGGCAAGGGATGACTCACCCTCAGTATTGGTGGTCATGGACTGGCTGTCTTGGGGATCCACAGGAAACAAATACAAAAAGTGAACTGGTTTCTTCCCTGAGAACTAGACCATTTTTTTATCTGATGTCTTGGATACCAGAACTTCAGGCTCTCTAGCCTTTGGACTCTGGAGTTTACATCAGTAACTTCCTCCTGCACACCGCTCTCCCGTGGTCCTGAAGATTCTGATTTCATATTGTGATCTTAGAGTCACCATTAAGAAAATGATATTTAAATATATAATAAATATCCAAAGAATTAAAATGGTACATTATAAATAGATATGATTTAACTACAAATTTGAAGACTAGACAAGGTATAGATTCTACCCAAAATAGTAAACACTTACTGCCAATATCCCCATAAGATGTTTTATACACATAGCCAATGTCATTCTACAATTCATATGAAAAGCCAAAAGAACTAGAATAGCTAAAGGAATTTTGAGAAAGAAAAAATAAACTTTGAGGATCAGTCTATTCAAATGTAAGGAAATATCATAGAATCAAAACCATATGACATTGGCAGAAATAAATATATTGATCAGTGAAACACAATTGAAAACTGAGAAACAAATACATCCAATTGATTTTTTTAAATAAAATACAAAATCAATCAGTGGAGGAAGCCAAAGGCAAAAGCAAAATCCACAGAAAAGAACCCTGAACCTAAGTCTTACATGTTATACAAAAATCAAAATAGATCATGTAACTAAATATAATATATAGAGCCGGGCGTGGTGGTGCATGCTTGTAATCCCAGCACTTGGGAGGCTGAGGCAGGAGGATTGTTGTGAGTTCAAGACCAGCCTGAGTTACAAAGTGAGCTTAAGGCCAGCATGAACTGCACAGTGAGACCCTGTCTCAAAAAGACAATAAATAAATAAATATAAATAAATATAATGTATAAAACCATACAATATTAAGGAAAAAATTCTTCAGAATCCAAAATTGTGATGAGAGTTCTTAGGCTTAAAATCAAAAGCATATATGACAGATGAAAACAAAGGTAAATTGGACTTCATCAAAATTGAAACATTTGCTCTGCAAGAGATCTTATTAAAAGGAAGACAGGACAGGCCATAGACTGGGAGAATATATTTACTAGCCATATATCCAACAAAGAAGCAATATCTGTATATAAAAAGAACCTGCAAAACTGAACTAGAAAGAAAAGGATTCTGATTAGAAAATGGAAAAAGGGACAGAGAGACATTTCACTGAAAAAGATTCATCAATGAAACAGAAGTGGATGAAAAGGTGCTTGAAGCCAATATCTATTAGAGAAATGAACATTAAAACTACAATACAACATGCTACTATATACTTATCGTAGATATCAATAGCTAAAATTTAAAAATGGTAGCAACACTAAATACTGGCAAAGATGTAGATAAGTTTTATCACTCACATTTATTTCTTGTGGGAATGTGAAATGGTACAGCACTCTGGAAAACAGTTTGATAAATTCTATAAAAACCAAATATGCAAACTACCATATGATCCAGTAACTGCATCCTAAGACTTTACACTAGACAAATGAAAATGTGTGTTGAGACAAAATGAGCACATAAATGTTTGTAGAAGCTATATTTATAATTATAGTACATAATAATTACATTCATTATGGAGAGTTAGAACATGTACATTTTGATTCACTTCTATCCCCTACCTCTCTCTTCCCTTCCTGTTCCTTCCAATACTTGGTTTAACATTTTAAAAAGAACAATAAAGACGTTTATTTATCAATCTATGATTTGAGAAAAGGTGCATGGAAATCCTTTGTCTTGGTGCTACTTGTTTCCATTCTGGAGCCAGAAGCCTGGAGCAAAATTCATCTGGAATCTTGCTCACATTCATCTGGCAAGTGAGTGGCTCCAACTGACTGAAATTTAGCTGGAGCTACTGGCATTTCCATGTGGCCCTTTATATGGCCGGGCTTCTTTGCATCATGGTGGATGGGGTCCAGGATTGGCTGTGCTAAAAGAAGGCAAAAGGCAGTGGAAAGTTGTCACCTCTTGCTACCTAGCTTCAGAAGCGAATACCTTCATGCCCGTTCCATGCTCTTCATGGAGACAGGCAGTATGCTCTGCAGCGTGGACACCTAAGAAGGGAATGGCAAAGATCCAGGGGAATACATGAAATTAGAGATAGGCTGTGGCTGTTATTGAAAAACAAGATATGTCACAATTTCTGAAGATGGCTGTACCTCTTCCAAAACCCCTAAAAATCTCTTTATCCTTCTCCATCTCTTTGTTCCTCTCTCTCTCTCTCTTGTTCTCTCTCTCTCTCTCTCTCTCTCTCTCTCTCTCTCTCTCTCTCTCTCTCTCTCTCTCTCTCTCTCTCTCTCTCTCTCTCTCT
>PVKA01006192.1:0-59477 GCA_004027165.1 Ctenomys sociabilis | reverse complement strand
AACTTTAGGCTCAGTGGGCTACAGGATCGTATTACACAGTTATAGCAGAAAGGAAGAGTTTAGCAGAAGGCAAGACATTTTTAGAAGAAGGCTATCAAGACAAACTGGAAGGTAGCAAAGTATACAGTACAATGAATACATCAAGAGACAAGCTTAAGACAACATGATACAGAAAGGTTAAATATAAAAGGATGGGCAAAGTTTATCAGGCAAAGGTAAACAAAAAGGAAAGTAGGATGGCAATATAAATGTCAGATCAAGTGAACTTAAAGTTAAACAGGACAGAGTGTTATTTAATGTACGTAAAGGATACGAAGAAGACATAAACATTGTAAGACCTTTCAGTGCTGTATGAAAACCATTTATGCATCAAATACAAAAAAAGTGAAAGGAACATTGGAGTATTGGGGCACCTTAACATAGCCCCTGACATCTTTGACAGATTAAGTAGACAAAGAATGAATTACAGGATAGAGGAACTGAATAATGTATTGCATGCGTCTGATTTAATAGATAGATGTCAATTTTGTACTCTATAAAGCAAAACCATATCTGTACTCTCAGCACTCATCAAAATTTTATCAAAATTGATATTATGCTAGCTCACAAAGGAAATCTGAAAAAGTTGCAAAAAAGCAAAATTGAGACAGGCTTGTTCTCTGACCATTGTGAAAAAAAATCCTGAAAATTAATGATAAAATTTCAGACCAACAAGCACAGGCACTTTTAAGTTTAACGACACTCTACTAAGTAATGCTTAGGTCAAAGAGAAACCAAGGATGCAATTATAGATCATTTAGGATAGCAACAATCAGAACACTGAGTACCGACACTTGTGGGATTGTGCCAGAGACACATTCATAGCCGAAGACCTTGGCTTTTTCTTCATAGAAAAGAGGGCAAATAAATGGACTGAAGACTCAAGCCAAGAAATTAAAAAGCAAAAATAAGCAAACCAAAGAAAATGAAAGGGGTGGAAGTTAATAGACCAAAAAAAGCATAAAATAATGACTTGAACATACAAATACAGAATCAATATGTACAAGGTAGTTCTTTAGAAAAGAATTAATAGCTGATAGTTCATTAGTTCATTGGTTAAAAGTTGACCAGTTACTCAGCTAATAGTTCAATAGTTAATAGTGAATAGTTAATCCAGAAAATATTAACACAGAAAGTAAAGAAGTCTGCCTTCATTGAGAGTTTTGTAGAGGATACTAGTTTTCAGTCACAAAGCTTTAAATATCCAGTAGATACTTTTCCAAAAACTTGAAATTACAATAAAAAAGCTTAAAGGAATCCAAATGCAAGGATCTCCTCACCAAGCATGAGAAAGTGATATACATAATGGTTAATGACTTGAGCTCTAGCACCAGCTTGCCTGAGTTTGCATCTTAGCTTTCCCAGTAAAATATCCCATCTCTTCAAACCTATTTCTTTATCTCTAAATTGGTGATGACAGTATCTACTTCCCAGAGTTGTTGGACAATCTGCCAAGTAACACAACCTAGCTTGTGCTTACAGTAGAACCCCCACAGTTGCTAGGGACTTTACATTGTGCATTCCTTCAAATTTCCAAAATACAGATATTTTATGTGCCACGCTAATGTTTTCAAAGAATAGAAAAAGATCCATCGGTATTCACTTGGTTTTACAAAACTATGCTAATGAAAATCTTACAAATATAAATTTTCTTTATAAATGTCTTTGTACATAAATTAGATATAAACAAATACAATCCACAATTATAATTAAATAACAATAACACATCAGAGTCAACTAGGCTATATCACAGGAATAAACAAGTGATTTTACTATAAGGAAACACATCACATACTTTATCATGTTGTTAGGTTATGGATGGTGTGTTAACCTAAAAATGTTTTGTTATTATCCTAAAGAAATGAGATATGGTCAAAGACTTATGTTTGAAGTTGTTTTGTGTAAGCTTTTTAAACTTGTAACTAATTTAAAATTCTTAAGTATATTATGCTTAAATATAAAATGCTCAGATATACATAGAAATAAAGAATACTGTACAAAAACAATTGTGAAATCATAACAGATGTTTTAAAAATATTTTGAAACAGGAAAATATATTGAAGCCATCTTGTTTGTTAAGTATAAAAATGTTTAAAGTAATATATGTGGTAAATATATTTGGTACACTTGCAATGGGGAAATGTTATATTTTTATCTCTATATGTATATGTATATGTATACCCATGAATGAGCATTTAGGTTGTTTCCCTGATTTCACTAGGGCAAAAATTCTCCATTGAATAACCTCATGCATTTCCCATTTTGTAGAAGTACAAGGATCAAATCGTCACCACAGCTTGATCCATTTTAAGAACCATAATCTATGTGGAAAATGACACATACACCGAATTATTCATTGCAATGTTGGCTAAGTGTGTGTGAATATGTTTGTGTGCATGTGTTTGTGAAAGCACACACAGTCATTTAAGGAGAAAAGGAAATAGAAAATGTAACTGTTATTTTAGGGCGGTTTTAATTTTCATCTTTACATTCAATTTAAAATGCATCTCCTTGGAGCTGGGGAGACAGCTCAGTGGTCTAAGTGCCTGCCTGGCAATTGCAAGGTCCCAAGTTTGATCACTGGTCCCTCATCCTATGCTGGCACAAAACCAGAGTGGTGACACATGCCTGTAACCACAGCACTGGGGTGGTTGAGGCAGGAGAATCACTATGAATATGAACTACATATTCAGACTCTGTATCAACCAATCGAACAATCAAAAAAGTTAAAATATTTCCCCTTAATGCCCTTGTGGGATAAAATCAAGCTAGGAAAAAACTGTCAATGAGATTCAAACAAAAGGAAAACCTTGCACTTCTACACAAAATGTCTACATTTAAAACATGTATCTGGTTTGTGATTTCATGTTTAAAGAAAGATTGCAGGGCCAGCCAAATAGCTCAGCAGATTAAAGGGCCTGCTTAGGCTTCCATCCCCAGGCCTGCCCATTCTGGCCCTACCCCCAGGGTGCACTTGAGAATGGGCATGGTGGCACGCACCTGCAATATTAGGTCTTTTAGCTATTAGACTTTTAACAGGTGGATTACTGCAAGTCCAATCTAGTAGTGAGACCCTGAACACCCTGTAGACCCTTCCCTGAAATACAAAAGAAAATTTAAAAAAAGAAAATGGATGAAATTGGAGGACATTACGTTTAGTAACATATGTCAGACACAAAAGACGAATACTTCATGTTCTCTCCATCTGTAGAAGCTAAACAAGTTGATCCAAATGTGTGTACCAGAGACTGGGAAGGATGGGGACAGTTGGGATAGAAGAAGGTGCATAATAAGCACTGTTAGGGTTTGTGTCTAGGTGTCCCCCCAAAGCCTCATGCACTCATGCGGCAGACTTCTAGAAGTTGTGATTATTTCACAATCCAATGCTAGGATTATGGGTGTGAGAGCTGCCCCACCCTGCAGCAGAGAGCCTCGATGCAGTGTAAGGAAGAGAGGGAGGCTTGCTCTCCATGCTCTCTGCCACTGAAGCCATCATTCCTCCCTGTTTGCGCTTGCTGTTTTATTGGTTTCCACCACCACGAACTTCTGCCCTCTTCCATATGCCACTGTGCCTTGGAACCAGCTTAATATGGACTGAAACCTTCACAAACTGTACATTAAATGAACCTTTCCTTTTTTAATTTTGAGGGTTGGGTATTTTTATCCAAGCAATGAAAGAAAAGTAACCGAGACAAGTACCAAAATGCTGAGATACAAGGAATAAATTCTGATGCTCCACAACGCAATGCGGGACTATAGTGCACAATAAGCTATTATATGTTTTCTGACTGATCAGAAGAGAGAAACTCGGTCTTTGGTAAACAGTTTCCTTCCTGTCTACAACTTAATCTGTCTTTTGGAGTTTCAGTGTTTTCATTTGGGAAATTCTGACCTGTTCCGTAAGCCCACACACCCATTGCACAGCATGATTAACTATTTAAATAGTTGAGTCTTCATGAAAAAATAACAGTGATTCCAGGTATTTGACAAATGTTATCTTGTAAATAACTTGTGTTTTAATGGCCAGAGTCTAGATCTAAATAAAATCTTGATTTAAAAGAAAGACATATTGTTGACCTAGATAGCAGTGACTACAGGAAGCAGATTCTGATGTTCACTGACTATGCAGGATGGAAAGAGGGAAGTAATCAAGATGACTGAAGTCTACTTTCCAATCCAGAGCATGCTAGTAGTGTGAATAGGCACATTGACATTGGAGACACAAAAGGCGAATACTTCATGTTCTCTTCATCTGTAGAAGCTAAACAAGTTGATCCAAATGTGTGTACCAGAGACTGGGAAGGATGAGGACAGTTGGGATAGAAGAAGGTGCATAATGGCTTGGGACTTCATGGTTTGGGGTAAGGCAGACACTGCAAGGGATGTCTATAAACACTTTATAACATAATCCTATAGATTAGGTGGACCTCAGGCTACAGGTGTAGATAAAAGAATTATCAATTTGCATAAGTACATAGAAGCCATGAATATAACTAAAATCATCTCAAACACACCAGAGCCTAACGGAGTCTCAATACTTGGAGGAAAACAGATATAATAGAGGAGCTAAGTATCTAGAGAGCTGAGTATCTAGAGAGTATCACGAGGGAGATAGCTCAGTAGAACAAGTGAGATAGCTCAATAGAATAAGTGCTTGTCTGGCAAGCGCAAAGGCCTGAGTTCAATCCCCAGTTCTGCAAAAAAAAAAAAAAAAAAAAAAAAAAAAAAAAAACAAATAGTATCACGCTAAGAGGAGGAAAGACAGTTCAATATTAAGCTGTATAGAAATGGAGACAGATATACTAGGCTACAAAAATGGCAGAGCTGCTATCTATAGCTGAGTAAATTAGAGATAATTTGACTTCATGTATCTCCTTTCCCTTGCTTTGGTTAAAATTTGACATAATGAGACCCACATGTGTAAACATCGCATTGTCTCCCTTGTTTAAAACACCGAAAGAGTAAATAAGATCAAAAAGGTACAACAGACATAGCGAAAGGGAAAAAAACTGCCCAGAGGGAAGAACTGGGATGGGGGAAAGGAGAAAAGAAGGAAGGGTGAAAAAAAGATATGCATATATATGTAAGATAGCTAAGATAATTGTATTACTAATTTCTGTTAGTTGATTAAAAGGAACAGTTAGTGCTTATATTGTTTGATGAATTTTGCATGGCGGTATTTGGTAATCTGAGCAACTACTTTGAAGATAACAATATGTAATATAATAGCCATTGTCAATTTCCTTAAAAATTGATATATGATCTATGAAAACAAGAATGTAGTATTGAGCTGAATTAGTCAGATGATATTAGAATGTAGTTTAGTAGCAAGTCAAATCCTCACTAAAATCTTTTAGAAGCCCTTGGGATATGCTGAACTCTGCTCTTTGGAAAGTAGGGGTATTAATTTTTTGGATCATTCAGTGCAAATGGGTTTTTACATTATTAATAAAAAAGTGCTTTTGAGCTATTAAGTTACTTCATTTTGTCTATAATCCAGTACTTCTTATTCTGGGCAATGGATAGTTCACAGGCTACCTTGTCACATATCAGGATGTGATGCATCCAGACACCTGTACATTAATCCCTTAGGACAAGGCATCTTCCTCCTGGTTAGCCACATCCTAACGCTCTCCCTTCTTCCCCCCACAAATGAACCTATCTCCTCTTTCCTGACCACTGCCCCATGTAACATACTTGTCCAGTGCTCCCTAGTCCCTAGCCTTCTCCTTCACAACCAATTCCCACCCCAGACAGCTTTCTGCAACTAGGCAGCCATACCTAGAGACATGTGTGGGTCACCATAGTGACAGAGGAAGCCCTGCCGCAATAGGCAAGAGACAGAAACAGTGGAGGGAATTTCCTTGAGCCTAGCACACTATCTCCTGCCTTTCTTTGAAGGATTTCCTTGAGACAGAGCAGCATTCCAAAGTAAAGAGAGATGCTGTTATGGTAGAGAGTTGGGTGCCTGAACACTTCTTTAAAAATCTCTGTTCTATGACTTTCAGGTGATCGGCAGTATAATCATCCAATTTTAAGCAGTGCTACCCAGACCCCTACACATGGTGAGAGATGACTGAAGACGCTCTTCATTCCACCTCATTCTGCATTGCTCCATTCTGATCACAGATACCCATCAGCCTCATACCACGGTCACTGACTCCCTGAAACTCAGGAGGTGGAAGGAACCGTGTGCTAGCCATGACCTCCAGGGCCACCTATATTCATTCTTCCTTTTGCACCATTGTCCCCTCGGTGTTTCTGTCTCTGGATAACAGAGTGATTTTTGACACAAAAAGGTCTTTCCTTAACTTGCAATTGGTATTGCTTGCAATTGGTATCATTCCTTGCAGGCATAAATCATGTATGTCTGGAGCAAGGAGAATAAAAAACTTCTATGGTATCATTTACAAATGACATGAGACTTGGTTAAACTATCTTGATGCTCCAAAAACTAATTATGATTTGATGAAACTCAAAACTGATTTGGATTTTAGCCTCTTACCAAGAGAAAAGGGTGAAAAGGTAGGGAGCAGAGGAATGTTAACATAATGCCAAAGGGTTATAAAACCGTGTTTCCCTTGTAGAGTGTCATGTGCTCCCAATAGATCAAAACTTAACATTGGACCCATAGAGGAAAACTACATTGGATACCTTTTCCAAACTTAGTAAAATGTAAGATAGTTATGTAAATTGTGAACTCTCAGCCACTCTTGCCTCTTTGCTGTGATGGAGTAAAACCATTATTGACAAACTTAAAGTAAATGAACAACCCACGTGGTAGAGAGAACCCCAACTCACATGGAAGATCATGTTGTACTCCAGCACTGAGGTTGGGGGACATTATAATTAAGACAAGAGAAGAGGACCATTTGATGTGCTCCTCCAGAGCTGTCCTCCTAGTGGAAGTATGTGGGAAAGCAGGCAGTAAAGGAGGTGATTTGGGCTACAGGACCTGAGAAAAATTAGAACTGGGAGAAATGAGGGAGATCAACCTAAAGAAGTTGGATGGCAGTGGTAAAGTTGACAATGGGAACAGAAAGGAGGACTGAGAGATGAAACATTTTGAAGGGAGAATTGGCAAAGCTTTGCTACTAACTGAATAAGGCTGATGAGAGCCAGTAATGAGCACAGTGATGAGCCAAGACTGATTAGCAGAATGGGACTGTGGCCACTCACACTGTCTAAGCGACCAGGAAAGCAGCCAGCATGAGCTGAGGATGGAGTGCTGAGGGGCACTTAGATCTGGACATCAAAGTAGATCTGATATGATTATAGGATATATGAGAAGAATCACTCAACAGGCAGCCAGGAATGCAGAGACGAAGCATGAGGAGAGGCTACTGAAGCTGAAGATGTAAGTTAAACTTGGAAGACTGTAATCAGGTATGGATACAATCTGTGAAAGAATCTGAATGAGAAAAGCAAAAGGCAGAGACATAGAATCCAGGTGATGCCTATGATGATGGAGTTCCAGGAAAAGGAGCCAGAAACAACAAGCAAGGAGAACTCCTACTCACCCAGGAACATTCTGGAAAGAACAACTGATGAACTGGTCTTCCTCAGAAGGAGGTTATGGAAATATGAACTCCTGGGAAAAAAAGGAAAACCACTTCTTCCCCTGTCTCTTCCTGTCTTCACTCTCTCAACTGTTGCAAGAAGATGAGCTTACATGAGCTTCAGTCCCTGCTCTAGAGCATGTCACAGTGTGAGTAATTTTCCCTGCATTCTTTTCTTGGATATTAGCCTTCCCCAGAGGAACTGGAAGAACACTATTAAAAAAGGAAGAGGCCTGTATCTTGTCAAGCAAAGTGCATCAATTGAATTCTTATTTTGGGCCATGCAATATGAAAGAATCAGAAAAACTGGATGATTAGTGGTATAGATCAGTGATGGAGTAGTTCCTTGGTGCTCACGAGGCCCTGGAGGTTTCAATCCCAGGGAGAAAGATAAAGAGAGGGACAGGATGTAGAAAAGAAGGAAAAAAGTGAAGAAATAGATAGAATAGGGAAGAGGAGAGAAAGGGGAAGATAAAATGAAAGTGATCAAGGTTTGTGCAGTCAAAGGCATTGGAATCTTCAGAGCTCAACAAGACTGACACAAGTCAAGTACTAGAGACCATTTAGTCACTAAACTGAGCTGAACTTCTAAGAAGAGTAGTGTAAGCTTGAGTAGCAGGTGTTGTGTGGGTTGAAAAGATGTGAGAGGGAGAGAGGAAAGGTCTTTGAGTCAAAGGAGAATTTCAGAAAAAGGAAGAGGAATATATTTCAATAGGAAGAAAAGTTTAAGCCAGGGGTCAGTGGAAATCTTCTTGGATGGAGGAGGCAGAAAAGAGCTGGTCTTGGCTCAAAGGTATGTTAAAAATATATATACACTGGTCAGACAACAGGATCTAGAAATGTGGATCTTGAAAGAAGCTGTGTTGAGAAATGCCTTCACTGGAAGTGTGATGTCAACAGGCAGAAGAAAGTCTGTTCACAAACATGGCTAGAAGTAAGGAAGACAGCTAAGTCACTGGTGGCTGCTAACCAAGACAAAGGAGCAATGCTCCCAGGTCCCTGCCCACTTTTCTTCCTGGCATCTGGCACAATCCCTGCCAGGGAAGATTTTTCTGCACAGCATGTTCTGATCACCCCCTCGCATATGTACTGAGCTGGTGTGAACACCAGCATATTGGCTGAAATCTCTTGGCTCAGTCCCCAGGGTTGAGGGTAACAATGCAGGCAGAAACAAATAGAGAAGCCAGGAGTTCCCTGTGCCTGGGATGCCTTTGTAAAGCCTAGGATGGCTTCTCTCTCTCCCACCCTTTACAGAATTGGAGTGTTCCATGCTACTGCACTCTTTGCTTGAAGGTGTAGGAAATCGTAGTCCATTTGCACATCAGTCTCTACATAAGAGGCTTCCACTTTTCAGTCTTCTCTGGTCTTGAAGTATCCCAACCGGAGAGCTCACAGGGATAATGCAGCAAGTGGAGCTTCCTACCTGCCTCATTTCTTGGAATGATACCATAATTTCCCCAGCAAGCACCTGTTGAGTTCTTTTTGTGGCTCCTCTCTTCTCATCTACCAAACAACAAAGCCTGCTTTCCTAGGTCTTCATTCCCCTCTATTTCCCATTTTGGCCACCAACCCTCACCAGGTCATACCTTCCCTTTCTTGTGTTATTCCCAATCTGTGCCCTCCAAGCCCAGCTCACCCTGCATGGTGCCCCAGTAATCACTCAGTTTATTATCCCTTCACCTTATTTTCCATTCCTTCCTCCACCTTTTTCCCCAGGTATGGAAAGGAATAACATTCCATTCTCTCTTCTGATTTTGGAATGTCAAGGGAACATTGTATCCCTGTATCTCTAGGGAAGAGGGGGAAGCATGAAGGATGCAGTGAGACTTTGGTCTACACTTTTTCCTCTAGCAGCTTAGAGTTGACTGAGGGGGTCTTCTGAGAAGGGAATTAAAGTAAGATACAGTGGCTATGTGGCTCACAGAGGATTGTCAGGTGTGGAGCATGAAGATTCCCAGGTAGGACCTCTGTAAAGGGGAATAAATTGTAGATAGAGTGAGGTGAGGTGGTATAGAGTTGGATATAGACTCAGTTCTTCTGTAGCACATAATGCAAGGCAGTACAAAGTTAGGTTTCTCTGAGCCTAAGAGATTGGCTTGCCTACCACTATTAGGGATGCATAGCATTTTTCTAAGAAGCAGATGATTTTATTATGCTACTTAGTTGCAACAGGTTTATGGATGACCCAGTGATATACTTGGAGCAATAACCTGCATCCAAACCTCAGAGTTGAGTCTGCTCCTTAAGGATTTCTGTGGTAGGTGGTCAGTGATAGCTAAGACAACACCTATCCCTAGGCTGCCAACAACTGGACTGGAGCAAGAGGAAAATGGTCTCAACCGTATTTCCTGTTTCCTAACACAGAGGGCTAGGAAACCAGAATGCAGAACCTAGTTAAAGATAAGTCAGAAAGTACATAGAGAGGGCCTGGACACTCTTCTCTCTAAGACTTCACTAATACAGCACACCCCTTCTGTTTTCTTGCAGAGAAGCCACGGATGAACAACATCCTGACATCAGCCACCGAGCCCTATGACCTCTCCTTCTCCCGCTCTTTCCAGAACTTGGCACACCTGCCCCCATCCTATGAGTCTGCGGTGAAGACCAACCCGAGCAAGTACTCATCTCTGAAAAGGCTAAGTAAGCCACGTTCCTCCCAGGGTTGAGCTCCGTCCCTGATGTCTCCAGGGAATCTTCCTCTGTCTGTTTCTTTCTCTCAGCATATAACCAAGAAAATAAATGTCCAATTCCAAGAACAAAGAATGAGTTGTTTGTGGGAAGAAGAATATACACAAATCCTTGCTTCTGTTCTTTGGAGTCTGAGTCTATCCTTCCCATAAACAGAACAGAGATTATGGATTCTTAGATCTGCATTTCTACAGGAGGCAGAATTTCAACTCTTGAATTAGCCCAACTGAAAGAGGAAGCCTTCCTCCGCCCCACACATTTGACCTCCTGCCTTCTACACACCATGGATTTTCATTGCTCTGTGTCTCATTTTAGAATAATGCTTACCAATGTCAAGAGCTTTTTTGGAGACCCATAAATTAGTTCCCTCTCTATCTCAGCCAACACCATCTTGAGAACCCGAGACTCCCAATCTCTCATGTGTGCACTCTATTCCATTAGGAATTCCTGTTCTTTCTCTTGAATTTTAGGGAGTCTGTGGATGTTGATGGGTTGAAGACATTAGAATGTCAAGAAAATATATTGAAGGGTAACTCTTCTTTCTTGGAATTCTGACTTTTGGTCCTTCTTCCAGAATTTCTCATAAGTCTCTTTTGATGACCACTAACTCTGTTAAAGCCCCAGCCTGGAAGGTAATGCACAGTAATAGAAGATCAATCCAAGCTCACCTCATCCGTCCCCATGGTAGAACACTGACCTTCCGTGAGAGGAAGTGGGCATCTCTGATAACCTAAGAAATCTGATCAGTGCCCTGAGAAGAGAAAGTGTGGCTCAGTAGCCAGAATACACCCATCAGTAATTCCTCTGTACCAATTTGGAAGGAGGTAATGTTTTTGAGCTTGGTGCAAATCTTGAGGACTATCTGGAAGAGTCCTCATTGCTGATATTTGGGGCAACACAAGATGTGTGCATGCTGTGTCAGTTTGGAGGGCAGTGCGAGCTTGAGAGTGGCTACCAAATGGAGAGGAGAACGGAGTATCTGAATGAGGTTCACATGTCAGATGGTCCCAGCCTTCTGTTCTGTGGGCACAGGCACGGGAAGTGTAGGCTGATCACATGGTTGTGTGGAGGCTAGACGCCCGTGCATTAGCTTCCTGTACACTGGCAGCCTCTCCCGAGAAGGTGTTACTATGTTCCTAAGTTACCAAGCATACTTTCTCAGGAATGCCTCTTAGCTAGATTTTGCTTTGTTCCTGCCGGAGGCTGGCTCCATGACTCAGCTTCTATAAAGAGAGGATCTAGAGATTGTTCAGAAACTTCATGTGCTACCTGGGTGTTGCACCAAGACAGGGTACACTAGATGTCACAGTGTGGGACATACAGTGCAGGAGGAGGAGGAACCCAAGGAGTTGGGATTGCCCTCATCTGCCATGAGCTCTCTGGGGATCTTGAAGAGACCCGCTTACTTCTCTCTACTCAAAGCCATCCTTATACTAGGAGCAACCCTGGGACTGTGTTAGAGATGCAGTCCCTTGGACACACCTGAAGCCCTGGATCAGAATCTGCAATTCACAAGCTCCCAGGGACTGGTTTGTATATTCAGTGGAACAGCACCACCTTCATCTGAGCCTTCACGTCCTCCTCCATAAACAAAAAGGGTTTATGTTGTCCTTGAGGATGTACGGGTGGGTGACTCGGCAGTGGGGATGTAGGTCTCCGCAAGCCCTGCCCCTGGCCTCAATCTGTTTCCTTCTGTCTCCTCCCTCTGCAGCCGACAAGGAGGCTGACGAATACTACATGAGGAGGAGGCACCTGCCGGACCTGGCGGCCCGTGGCACCCTCCCGCTCAACGTCATCCAGATGTCCCAGCAAAAGCCATTGCCCCGGGAACGACCACGTCGGCCCATCCGGGCCATGTCGCAGGACAGGGTCTTGTCCCCAGACCGGGGCCTGCCGGATGAGTTCGGCATGCCCTATGACCGCATCCTGTCCGATGAGCAGCTGCTTTCCACCGAGCGCCTGCATTCCCAGGACCCACTGCTGTCCCCAGAGAGGACGGCCTTCCCTGAGCAGTCCCTGTCGCGGGCCATCTCCCACACAGACGTATTTGTGTCCACGCCCGTGCTGGACCGCTACCGCATGACCAAGATGCACTCCCATCCCAGTGCCTCCAATAACTCCTACGCCACCCTGGGCAAGAGCCAGACAGCAGCCAAGCGCCACGCTTTTGCCTCACGCAGACACAACACGGTGGAGCAGCTGCACTATATCCCGGGCCACCACTCCTGCTACACAGCCAGCAAGACTGAAGTGACCGTGTGACCGGCAGAGCCCTGCTGGGTGCTTGGCAGGGTGGGGCAGGGCGAAACAGAGCAGGAGTAAAGAGCAGAAGGGCCAGCCTTCTGCTTGTCCCTTTCCCTTTCCGGGTCTCCTCCATTGGAGGAAGGGGTGGGCCACCTTGTCCCAAAAGCCATACCCCTCTCCGATGGCCTGGTCTAACACACTCCAACCCAGACCTAGAGCATCAGCTTTTACTCTTTCAAAAGAATCGATAGAGAGCAAGGAGAGGGCAGATCCCCAGTCCCACCCCTGACACTTTCGCCAACGCCCTTTGGTTGCACAGCCTCCTCCCCAGGGCGGTGGACCCTGCCCAAGTTCTATCAGACAGAAGACCCTTACCTGATCCCGATCTAAAACTGTCTGCCGTGGAACCGGCCATGGGTACAGTCGGTGGGCTGACTAAATAGGCTTCTCTGCCTCACCCATTTACCTAGAACCACATCACAGAAATCTTCTAGTGCCTCAAAACTGCCTGCTTGCTCTCTGAGACAGAGAGCTGCTGTGTTATAAGCACAATACTGATTCTCTTCTGCCTGCTGGAACTCTCTGGTCCCCACCAAGTGAGTGGCCCTTCTTTGGCCAACCCTGGCTCTTCATCCTTTCCTGGAACAAGGAGGCTTCCCTTCCTGCAGCTGTCTCCCTTTGTTGGAAAGCCTGCCCCATTCTAGCCAGCTGCTCTGGCCCCTCTGGGGAGTGGGGGAGGCTTTGCTCCTCTCCAGCCTAGCTGTTTTACCCTCCAGTTCTTTGAGGCTTTAGCTATTAGGCTGAACTTTAGGGGAGTCCTCCTGGCCGCGAGTTTATCTCTCCCACTGCCTCCAGGTCTCTAGGTCTCAACTCTGACGACCACTCAGGCCTGCCTTCCCTACCCCTGCTCTGTTCCCAGGCAATGCCTGCTGTGGTCAGAAAGAGCCAGGGTGGGGAGGGTCACTGTGATGCCCAGGATCTCAGGGGCTCACCATTCCCATCAGTCAAGGCTCTGCTTGTCCCCCACCATGCACCTCAGGCAGGACAGAGGCAGAAACATAGAGAGAGGATAAGGCTCTGCTTGTCCCCAGTAAGGAGGACCCCCCTGAGGCTGGCTGTCCTGCACTTGCCTGCTCTTCTTTCCCCATTTCTGCCCACTTTCTGGGCTCCTTCTCTACTCAGAGTGCATTCCCTCCCTGCTTTCTCTTTCCCAGCCATGTATCTTCTTCTGTGCTCCACAGTTCCATTACTCTCTCTGGCTGCCCCTTCTCATACCATTGCATCAGAGGGACAAACACCCATTGGCAAATGCAAACAAACCGTGGTACTGATCCAGACTACTGTTTCAAGAGCTAATTGAGCATCTCCCCAGCTCTTTGGTCCTTCCCTACAGGGGGCGCTGTAGAAGCAGGCAGATCCATGCCTGCCCTATGCTCTGTGTGGGGGCCCCTAGTGCTAACCCGTGACAGCCCCCTCCGAGAGGTGGAAATGGTGTAGTGATCACTGGGGAGCTAACAATGAACACTTTAGCACTTAACACTATCATCCCCCCCCATATCAGAAGAAAAGACGTAAGAGACTCCCCCATTCCCAAGGACAAGGCATCTCTCTCTTCTGGGGCTAGGAGGAATCAGCTCGAAAATGTTTGGTGAAGGTATAATACTAAAACTAGACTGTCATCAGTCAGATTCCAACCACAACGTCCCGATGGAAGATTTTACATTCCTTTTTGGAAGTCTTAAAAAGGTAGGATGCAGGGAACTCATCTGTCTTGGGAATTTTTAATCTAACAAAGTCCAAAAACTACTGGACTGCTTCCTCTTACATATTTCAACAATTCCGAACCTCTTTCCCCTCTCTCCAAAGCCCATCTTCCAGGCTGAACAGGACTAGGGTCCATGAATCACAAGGGACAGAGGTTAGGGGTTCTGACCATGGCCCTCAGTATCCCCACTGGGCAAGTGTCCCTGGGACCTTGAGGCTGAAAGGCACGGACTGACTTCCTTTGCTCACCTCCTCACAAACACATAAACCTTCTAAGGGGCTGGTCCCCATGGGTTTATGAACAATTGTTCCAGAAGGTAAGACTGAGGGATGTGGGAAAAAGGAGACCGATCTACATAAAGCAGATGTGCATGCCTAGAAGCAAAGTGTGTCTCACAGCTGGGCCCTTCAGCCCAGAATCCTTAACCTTTGGCAAGTTCCCCTGAAGACCATTGTGGGGAAGGGAAAAAAAAAACAGGTCATGGGTAGGGAGAATCTCTTCCCCTGATGTTTATGCTATACATACTAAACTAGAGATCTATCTCCTCCTACCACAACATCTGGCGTCTAGGTTCTCCAGCCATCAGGGGACTTTCCCTGGGCTTCCTGTTTCCAGCTTGCTTCCTCACAAGGTGTGTTTCTGTCTGTCTCAGGGTTTATTTGATAGGTTGATTTCAAAATAGTTTTTATTCCAGGTCTTACCACTGTGAGATTTAAATTCTCCTCCATCAGTTGAATCATCAGATAAAATCAGAAGATTTGGCTCAGATATTTATTCCTTGTAAAGGATTTCTTCTGTTTTATCCTGAGGCCTAGAATAAAGAAAAGGAAATGGGAAGGGTGTGGGGAAGAAAGAGACAAAGGCATAGGCTACAGACTTGCTCCAATCCAGATCCTAAAACTGTGTCTCAAATGGGTGCAGCGGTCACACCATAGTCACAGTTTTGTATCACCCTGTTTCAATTACTTCCAGGCAGCCATGACCCAAAATTAATATTTGTCCTGGCTAAAAAGAGAGAGCATACTCACATAACTTTTATTACAGTACCTTGCTATGATTGTCCTATTTTATTGTTAATGTTGGTCACCTCTTCTTGTGCTTAATGTACAAACTAAACTTCACCATAGGTATGTATGTGTAAGAAAAAATATAATGTGTATGGGATTCAATGCTACCCACATTTTTAGTATCCACTAGGTGTCTTGGAGTGTGTCAACACAAGTAAGGGGGGACCCGCCATAAGATGAGAACCCATTTGCTCAGCAGTTTCATCATCTCTACAGAATAAGCAAAAAACACTGCCAGTCAGGTTCATTGAAGAGAGTGTTCTGGTTCTAGAACCCAGAATCCCGTAGCTTCCAGCCCAACCATGCTGGCAGCCTCTGCCACACACAGAGGGCCACTCTCCCTCAGAAAGGGCCTGTGTCCTAGGCAAAGGAATCCCAAAAGCCAAGATTTTCCTCTACTCACTCTGTCCTCTGTTGTTTCTTCCTTGCTCTTTTAGAAATGGACTGGGTTCTACCCAGGTTTCCTGAGATCTGAATCCTCTTCCAGGGGCTTCCTTTGCTCCTTGTGCCCTTCATCCCTTGCAGTCTTGCTTCAACAGTAGATTCTTGGGTCTAAGCACTCAGGAGTCACAATGGCTTTGCATGAATTTCTTAGCTTCCTAAGTGGGCATCTGCCCCAAGGGGCACCCTTGGGTGATAGGCTTCTGTCCCTTGGAAAGGTTCCCCCCTTGTCTAGGATAAAGTTCCTCCCCCCTCCTTTTATTTCTCTTCCCCTGTAACCTCAGTCTCCAATACCAGTTCCTGCTTCTCTTCTCATTTGTTTCCTTGTCTACCTTCCTTCATACAAAATTTGTTTTCCTTGGCGCTATTATAGTCTCTAGTTTTCAGAATTGGAGCTCTGAAGGAAAACTGTAAAAAAGCAGACATGTTTTGAGTCCTCTGTTTGCCTCTAGCTTATCTTTCATTTCCTACCCCTGTGCAATGATACCGTGGGCCATGGAGCCAAGGGCTCTCCCACATTGGTCCTTGGGAGGAGGAGGAGAGGATGCTCAGCCAGTGGTGTTACAGCCAAGGGATTAATTTTGCTTCCTACTCCTGTAAAACCCATGAAGCTCCTGACCCAGCGTGCTGCTAGCCTAGACGCTCCTGCTCCGGCCAAATTGTCATCCCTCCAAGGACACTCGGCCACTCACTCCCCCTTCCTGCGAGCGTGCCTCACATTACTCCTTCGTTGGAGAAGATTTGAAGGCCTCAGGACTCTCCAAGCATGGAAGAATATCTGTTCCAACATCCCTGCCACCAAATTCAATTCATCTCCTCCAGAGACACCTTATCCAAGTACCAGCCTCCTACCTTGATTCCTTCTGTAGGCAACTGCGGACTTGACAGAAGGTAACTGTTTGAAAGGGCTGCCCATCACATGGACCTGAAAGGCTCCTGCTCTGAGAAGAGCTGGCTCACTATGTTCCCTCTGCCCCATGTATTTTTCTGTCATCCTTTCTGAACCTAGGGATCTTTGCTCATGAGTATTTTCAAGGAAGTCTGTTGTGCTTTGATGAAGTATTTTGGGGAGATAAATGTTATTTTTTTATGAAATGCAGCATTTTAATTGTAGATTCAATAGGAAAGGTTAGCCTTCCTGGGCTCTATATTTGATTTTGGAAGGTAGCATACTCAAGGAGAAAAAGGTATAGGGTTGAGGCTCTGGAGATGTGGCTTCCAGCCCTGGCTCTGTCTCCATCTTACTACATGAACAAGAGGATTTACATTTCTGCTCAGTACCTCAGCTTGCCCATTTGTAAGATGAGGGGCTTCAATTAGTTGAGGTTCCAGTTACATCCTGCTCTCACATTCTAGGATGTTCATTCCCCATCCACACCCTTTTCTTAATCCATGTCTCTCCCCACATCTCGTCTAGGCCTGCCCCCTATAGTGACATCCTTAGATGCCTCAGTAGCCAGCAGACTCCTCACCAGAGCCCGGGGTTGGCCTGAGAGTCCTGGCCAGCCATGGATGCTCTCATATCTGAAGATTGAGGGCCTTCTCATTCAGCAAGACACCAACCATGGGTCACGAAGCCTCTCCTGCAGACACCTGCTAGCCACCTAGGTGCCTGTGTCACTAGAAGATTCTGAATGTGGAATTTTCATTTTTGATATGGTCATTATAGCTGGAGGGAAGCAGTTCCAAGTTCAGAGAGGGGATGGACTGGAAAAGAAATATTTGGATGTCAGTCCATGAAGTGTGGGCATGAAATTTGTATCTAAAGACAGCCAGAAAATACATACCAAGCCTCAGAGGTGTAAGCTTGGAAAAGGTTCCATGTGACAAAGAATTTTTGTATCCCACTCTGGAATGTTCTTCTGAACACCATGACTGGACACTGAGGTTCCATTCCAACTATAGATGAAGAGGCACCCAACCTGGGCTGCTAGGAGGTGGGCTTTTACCCCATGCTTGTATCTTTCTATCCCCTCCTTGTGACACTACTGCCTTCCCAGTGAAGGCTTGGGAAGCAAGAATGGAGATTCCAAGTCGGTATCATCAAATCCATCTTGTAAATTGGCAAACACATTAACCTTTCATCATTCCGAAAACGGACACTGTGCTTCCTTAACACCCTTCCTGCAGAGGGAAGAGACGACTCTGCTCAATTTTTCTGCCCATCCTGCAGTGACCCTTGAACACCACTTCATGGGAGGACCCATTCATTTGCTTCGTAGTGGAAAAAAAAATCCTCTAGTTCTATAACACAACTAGATATTTTGTAGTAAAGAATTCTTGAAATTCTCTAATAAAAAGCAATTCTTACTATAATATTTTTAGTTTGGGGACACAATTTCCTAAGGGGGAATCAATGAACATTTTTATGCATTAGCCCAATTTATGGATTCTATGTTTATTATATATGGTAGTATTGATGACAATGACCTTTCTATCCATACCTTGGTGGTTTCTTCATTACTCACATGTAAGCTTCACAAAGAGGAGTGTTCCTGCTACTGCTCCTGTACAAATCTCATCGTCCTCCTTATCTGTCAAAGCACATTCTATATGTACTGTAAACAGATATCACTTTAGTAAGACTTAGTCTTAAGGATTTTTTCCACTTTTGTCAGTAACAGATATTTATGGATTAAAAATAAAGCTGTTTCAACATAACTTGTGTCTCTTCAAGTAGCTACAAACATATTTGTGCTGAGTCTAAGTGAATCGTCATTTAAAAATGAGAGAGGATGTAGAAGGTCTTTAAAGTCGAAAGTTGAAGCAAATATTGCCTGCAAGCAGGAGGTAGGAAACTTTAGTGGGTGTGAGAATATTTTAAAAACTAGACTGTGCAGGTGGTTGCAAACTGTCATCATGAAAGTATACACTTCCAGTCGGTTCATTCTCCAGTATTTAAACTAAACTTTAGTAGGATGTTTAAAAATGGGGGACAGAATGAATACAGGAAGTTAAGCCCAGAACAAACACCAGTAGTACAGCTAAACCTATGGACAACAGAACCAGAGGTACTTAAGGTTATAGCCATACTTCTCTACCCCAATATCATTATGACCTTAGGACATTTGGTTCTAGTTTGATTTTAATTTCTGTACTGACTATGGTTTATCAAAGAAATGGTGGCAAATGTTAAACAACACTATATAACAGCAAATTCAATCCGTTGAGAACATAGTATTAAAGGAAATAAATCATATACATAAAAAAAAGAAATGGTGGCTAAATATTCAATACAGAGAGTCAAGGTGCACCATGAAAAGTGCTTTAGATTTGGAGTTTTGTTTTTTTCAGGACATGACTGATGTTCTTTGCTTTGTATTCACTTTTAGTGCTAAGGTTACGTCTTGTTCACCAGAGGCTAGAGGCAAGTCAAGCAAACAAAGAGTTGCCAAATCGGATGGTCTACTAAACCCCAAGTTCAGCACCTCCACAATTTTTAGAATCCATCCTTAGCAATTTTCTCTTTCCAATCTTCCAACTCATTTATAAATAAAATCCTTGTTGGATGCATTGGTCTTATTTAAAAAAAAAAAAAATGCTTGTATTCTCTTTCCTTAACCACAAACCTGCTTACTACCTTAGTACCATATGACCACTCCAAATCTGATGTATATTTACTCCTGGTAGTCATCGCTACTACAGTGCCTTTGCTTCTCAGTCACTGTACTTCTAATCCTGGAAGACTGTCTTTGTGTAGAAAACATTATAATGCTTACATACATTATAATGCTTACATGCACATGCAAATGATATTAAAACATATTCCCCAAAAGACATGAAGTAGGGATGTAATTAAGTAGTAAGGCACTTGTGTAATGTTGCACAAGCACTAGGGTTCAATCTTTAGCCCTACAAAATAATAGTAATAATACTAAAACAAAGTTGAGAAGCTTTCTTACCTTATCGTATAGGTAAGAATCAATATATATGATTCTTCTACAAATATTTTAAAGGGCTCTTCTTAAATTGTCAAAATATCCTCTTTTAATATCATTTACTCCAACAATTTATTTGACTTTTTCTCTCTGAGTCTCAAAGATGAAACTTAATTTAGTCCCTGTCATAATTGCCTCTAAATGTAAACTAATGAGATCTCAATAAATGAAGTTTTAAAATGTCATCGAAAATAATCCAAGACCCAAGAAAACTGGTCAATGAGATAAACCAGTCTTGGACAGTTTCTTATGTAAAATGTCACTTTGTACATTAATGTTCTTTGTTGGGTGAGCTGAGGACCAAACTGAAAACCTAGAGAGAGATGCAGACAAGATTGTCTTTCAAGGACTAAGAACACGAAGGAAATGTTCCTTTGAGATGTAAATGTCAGGAATAGGAAAGGCTCACAGGTTTGGAAGCAGAGCTTGGAAAAACAATGTCCTGAAAGTTTCAGAAAAGGTAATTAGTAAGTCATACCATGAATGTGTTGGCCAGTGTCATTTACAGGCCTTCAGTCTCAGTTTCCTCATCCGTAACACTTAGGAAATAGAATGGGCACTAAGATCCTTCTGGGGTCTGCTCTTTTCTTTCCTTTGGTACTAGGGATGAACCCTACATAGTAGGCAAGTACTATACCATTGAACCACCATTTCAGGCCTCATGTCTGACAGTTTATAGCTTAATGATCACATAATAATATTCAAATTACATCTAGAATTCTAGAAAGCAGGAAGCGCTTGTTAGTATCCATCCTGCCATCTTTCTTGGTCATGTCCAGCTCAACTTCTCTATCCCCAAAAATATGGTGTTTTTGAAGAGGACTGGACTAGAAGTCAAGAGCCCTTATTCATTATATGACCATGAGAAACTCGCCTCTCTTCAAATCTCAATATTCTCATTAAATAAATAAATAAATAAATAAATAAATAAATAAATAAATAAATAAATAAATAAATAAAGGAACCAAGCAAGTCCATCTCTAAAATGCTTCTCTGCTTCTTTAGTCTCTATTTCTGTGGTTCTGTTAAAACTTCTTAGAGAACGTACAGGTTTAGTTCGTATTGATCATAGCAGAAGAATAAAGTAAAAGGAGACAGATGGAATGGGGTGGGAAAAGAAAACATTTTGGGACCTTTCCCTTATCAGATACTGTCCTTACCATTGCCAGCATATGTACCCCTGTGTTAAGAAGGTGGTCATAGAGGAAGCAAAATTACTGAACAAGAGGAAGAATAAGTTTTTCAGGAAGAATACCTCTTGCCTTAATTTATTTGTAATTTCTAAAAATTAACAGTTTGGCTGTCAAAGAAATCCCCAAGAAGGACCGGGGAGATGGCTCAGTGGAATAGGTGCTTCCCTGGCAAGCACAAGGACCTGAGTTCAATCCCTGGTTCCCACTAAAGATAAATAAATAAATAAGAAATCCCAAAGATTAAATTTTCACAACAATTTATTATTTTATGGTCTTAGCCTGAGAAATAGAGCTCAGGTGTGTTTCAGGGTCACTCCACCTCCAAATAAAAGAAATGAATTGCTTTTGTCTCTAAAGTAGCATTAAACTCAACTCCAAGTGTAGGTAGCAAACATACGTAGCACATGCGTTATACTAGACTTATGCTCTCAGTACTAATTAGATGTACTTTAGAGATTTTTCTGCTGGCCCATTTATAACATATACTTCTGCTGTTTGACTGCAGAAATCATAGAAAAGACCTCCTCTACTTCATAAAGGATAGTGTCCTTATTGATCTTCATTTTAGACATACAGAAAATTTAAAACCATCACGTAAACTAGTGCTACTCAGAAGTGCAGTCCACACAACAACTTCAACATCCTGTGCAAGTTCAGCACAGTGTAGACTCTGTGTGTTCACCCTGACTTTCTAAATCAGAATCTCAAATGGCGGGACCTCTGAATTTCCATTTTAAGAAGATTCTGGGGTGATGCTCTGCAGATGAGAAGCATATAATTTTGAAACTTTTCAGCCGCATGACAAGAATAAAGATGGAATCTAGGGATGAAATTGGTTTTACTCTGTGTAGTCTAAGGCTTTCAGGCAGCCAGGTTTAGTAAAGAGGATAAAACAAAAATAAATTTATAGATAAAGCGTAGATAAATTTAATAGATTAAAAAGCTATATGACTTTTAACCTTACAGAGGTAAGTGGGAGTCTTTAAAATTTGCACAAAATTAAATGTGTCAAAATTTGAAGAATAAGAATGAGGAGTGGCTACCAAGCAAGAGCCACTCCCTCAGGCACAGGAGCATAGCAAGGGAGAAACCTGTTTCTCTGACACATGTTAGGAAGGGAAGAGGGGGTCATTATGAGATAAAAAAGAAAGGGCAATTCATAGAGATTTTCCTGGATGGTCCCAATCTCCTTAGAAGTATATGGTGAGGATGCATTAAATCATGAAGAATAGGCTATATTATGCTGTGGAAGCAACTTTTAAGTCTCCCTAAAAACAGCATAGGATTCTTTTCCCTTCTTGATGTGTTGTGGATCAACTGAGCGAGGCCAGGATTGGCTACATCAGCCACTGTTGGCAATGCTACCCATAACCACAGCAAAAGAAAGGCAGAATACTAGAAGTTCTGACTCAGAAAGTCAGTGTCAACCCAGAGCAGCACATATCACTTCTACTCAAACTTTCTGGGCTGGATCTCATTACAATATCCCACTCTACTTTAGAGAGGCCAGGAAATGTGATGCTACCACGTTCCAGGAAGGTGAACAACAAGAAATAGCCAACAAGTGGGATCAGTGAACACTGATGTGTTTAGAGGTAAAGAGGCAAAAGAAACTTACAGAGACAAAAGTCTCCTTTTCTTTAGTAATAGAGAAACCAACAAAACTATCAGTGTGTCATTTCTTTTTTTCATATACTTAGTACAAGGTCTACAGAGTCTCGCTGCACAAATCAGACTCATAGTGATCTTCCTGTTTTCAACTTCCCAGATGCTGAGATTACAGGCACATGTCACGACGCCCAGTCTCAATCACCATCTCAGTACCCCCCTGGGGGGTGGGTGCAGCATGCCATGCCTGGGATCAAACCCTGGCCCCTGCACTCCGCCTAAGCAGGCACTTTAGTCCACTGAGTTATTTGGCCAGCCCTGTGTTCTCATTTCTTACCTCAGGTAAAACTTTTTGCAACTGAAGTATACATTAGCCAGTAGTATGTCCAATTCTATTTCAGATTAGTTAGTGGTTTTCTTATTCACTATTCATTGATGGCAAGTCATAAAAACATACTAAAATTACAAATAATGAGAATATAATTAGTCTCAATTATTATTATGGAATGTAAAACAGCACACTAGACACACAGCTTGAATAGTGTAACCAACTCACAATAGCCTACTTGACAAGTCAGTCTCTGCCCTCTGTTTCTCTCCTTCCAATTTCTTCCAGTACAGAATTTTCATTTCTTGAAACTCTTCTGATGTTTAAACATGTTTGAAGTAACTCCACCAGTAATTAAGTCTTCATAGCCTTCTATGTCTGACCTTTTGTTGATTTAAGGTCTCTGTACCTCAATTCAAAAATGTTAGGGAAATGTCTGACAATATCTATGATTCCCTTTGTGTATCAGTAAGTCATTGTTTGGAAACAAAACACCCCAAATGTATAGCACAAAATAATGAAAGGTAGGGCCAGTCAAATACTCAGCAGATTAAAGCTCCTGCAAGCAGGTGCAGGAAAGGGCCTGGGGTTCGAGCCCTAGGCCTGCTGTGCCAGCCCTGCCCCTAAGGCACGCTGAGAGTGGGCGTGTTGGTGCACACCTGTAATCTCAGCTCTTCGGAGGCTGTAAGCAGGTGGACCACTACCAGTCCAATCTAGTAGTGAGACCCTGAATCCTGTAGACCCTTCACTAAAATACCAAAAAAAAAAAAAAAAAAGGTATTTGTTGTTATCACTTATGATTCTGGGAGCCAACTGGGCCAGCCAGACAGTACTTACTCAGGGTCCCTTCCAAAGCCGCAGACAGATGGTGGCTGAAGCTGCTGTCACCTCAAAGGCTTCCTCACTCACAGGTCTAACTGGTTACTGATGCTGAGTGTCAGCTGGACCTCAAAGGGGTTATCATCTCAGATGCCCACATGTGTTCTCTCGACTAAGATTTCTCGCAGAGTACATAGCACAACAGCTGGCTTCTAAGAGAATGTGTCCAGAAAAAAGAGAGATAGGCAGGAGGGAGGGAGCTATTGAGAGAACAAGCCAGGCAAAAACTCTATTGCCTTACGATGTAGCCCCAGAAGTCCTGTAGTAAGGTACTCTCTGGTTCAAACATTTGTGAAGTTCTTCCCAGGTTCAAGGGGACAGAACTGTTTGAAGGAAGTGTGGCCAGTTCTCTTTGTAAGAAAAGCATGTCAATGAAAGTTATTACTATGGTTCTCCTTGGAAAATGCAACCTTTCATATTTTGGGGCTAATGTCTATCTCTGTTCTCACAAGCTACAGTCAGGAAAACTTAAATGACATGCTGGAAAATGTTTACAATCATTCATTGTGAGGGTTGTATGAAATTTTTAGAAAGTAAGTGTAGAGTGGACACATACATCAAATAGTCCCTCCATCAAGTCAGCAATTTTTATCATTTCATATTCTTAAACTTGGAATATTTTCATAGTATGATATCCATGAAGTGTGGAGAAAATATTCTGTGAAAAAGTATCTGCTTTTAGTTCTCTTCCAGGGCTCTGGAGATGATGCTGAGGAGGGTGACCTAACAGTGGACTCTGTAGAGTCACAGTAAAATAATTCCTATAACAGGGTAGTGATAATGAAATTCTGATGACTTCCTTTTGTTTCTGTTACTCTTATTCTTTTTCTCCACCAAGACAAATAACACAAACTACTATTTGCTCCACCCTTAGGGAAAAAATAGAGACCAGAAGAAGTTTTAGTGAACTTCACATTCAAAACAGACTTTTAAGGGCACACAGTACAAATATTCTTGGGCATATACTGTGAAATTCACTTAGTGAAGTGAGTAAGCCTTTCCTCTACCTTTGAAAGTTGACTCTTGAGTATCAATGATTCAAGCTTGCAGAGCTTAACTTTTTACCCCAAGTACATAGTAGGTAGGATATCAGATGTGGTAGGAGCACCTTCTTCTAAGGAGGACAGAAAATGCCTTCCTCCTCGGGGGGGAAAAACCTTCAGGAAGAACAACAGATGAAAAAATACATCTGGATTTTATGAACAGCTCTACCCCTTATGCCCAACCACAGACAGGCCAATAGAGAGGGGGAAAGGATTGTCACAGGGAAGTAGACGATGAATCATCCAGGTGAATTGGAGAATTGAAGGGCAAATGGATTTAGGGTTAGCTTCCTGGCCCAGACCCTGGAGTAAATTCCTGATAAATGTTCTATGCCAACATATGACAATGAAAAGAGCATAGAAATGGCAGTCTCTGGACTACACAGAGAGAAGCCCACACAGTGCTGGAGAGTCACCCCTCATGTGGTACCTTGAAGTCAGGGCCCCTGGATGGGATCTGAAAGAGATCTCCAGAGATTTGGTACCTCAGAGTGCACAACCAAGGACAGCCATTGCAGAGAAATGAAGTTATACACAACAGCTGGCTTCTAAGAGAATGTGTGCACACTCCAGGTAAATCCATAAAATCTAAAGGTAACCTTCTTGAATTTTGTGGCTTGTATCTGCAGTGAACCTTTTAATCCTAGCACCCCTTTAAACTCTTAACTAGTACTGGGCACCCCAGCAAGAGTTTGCTTGTGTGGCACCTGCCAACATACATTTTACTGTGTTTGAAATTAGAATTGTGTGTGTAACTCAGTGGTAGAGTACTTGCCTAACACACATGACCCTGGGATTCACCCTCAGCACCACAAAATGTAAGATATTTATTAATACATGGAAGAAATTAGTTTGGTTTTCTATTACACAAGACAGTGACTGTAGTCAATGATATTGTATCACACACTTCAAAATAGCTAGAATACAGGATTTGAATGTTTTAATTCCAAAGAAATGAGAAATATTTGAGATAACAGAGAACTTAAGTATCTTTTGATCAATACACAATGTAAATTAATATATATAGAAGCATCACAGTGTACCCTGTGAAGATGGATAATTATGCTGTCAATAAAACATAAATACATAAATCAAATGTATTTGTTAATTCATTTTACAATAACAATATATCCATGATATGTTAACATAAAGAGCAGGATTTAAGAGACGTAACTACATTTTTTCAAAAAAAATTAGTGACGAGGTAGAATAGTTTTATATTTTTTGCAGTTATTTAATGAACTTGAAAAAGCATTATTAGAAAACACCAGATTCTGTCTATTTCTGCAATTAACCTGCTGCAGTATCATCCCTCGTGTATCCCCCGGAGACAGCCTGATGCACACTTGAAGGAGAGAGTAAAGATATGGGGAAGAGTTGTGGGTGCAGGAGGATTATTAAGCAATCGCATCATCACACCATCTCATCTAGGTAGAAATTTCCATCCATGCCATAAAGCTGCAGAGGAAAATGAGGGGTGGGGAAGAGCAAGAAGGAGAAGTGGAGGCTCAGACAGAGGGAAAAGAAGCAGACCCCCTTTTTTGCCATAGCTGCTGATCAACTGAAGCAAGCCTCAGTTCGGGGCTAGAAGAAGCTTTAGTTTTACAGTAATTTGGAAGTTGATATTACATGGTGCGCTGGATGTCATAATTATTAAAGTGACTAAATCACTTCTCATTTTCTAAGAGAGATCTGAAGTATAAGATCAATGGAAATGGAACTGAAGTTCTTATTGCTGACACACTAGGTTTACTTGCCTGACACAGTGGTTATTCGGGTAAACATAACTTAAGGAAAATGGAATATTTTACTAAAGAATTAATGGAGATGCATAAAATGCAGGTGAGTAATCATATGGCATCCTTAACAGAGGGCAAGAGGCATACTTCTCAAAATCAAGAAGAGAATGGATGAATCTTTAAGAGAGAATAGACAGGACAAAAAGGAGAAACGGCTCGGGAACATCTGATTCTGTGTCCGCCACCATCCTGCCCACCGACCTGCATCACCCATGTCTCCTGACAAATAGACTCCAACCCTACCCCAGCCACTAGCATAAACGCATAGCCAGTTAGACCAATAGCAGTCTTTGTTTCACTTCTAAACTGAAACTTGTAAAGAGAAAGCATTTTCCTTCTCAGTGACTGGTGATTAATCAGTAACATAAATCAGAGGCGAATCTTACCCTTGACCCACAGGACATGGAGAAAGCATACAGTTGGCCGACAAGCATAACATGGCAGCCAATGTGTACACAATGCTTACTGTGCACTAGGCAATAGTCCAGAGTACTTTGCGCGCAGTAACTCAGCAAAACCTCACACCATCTCTTACGGGTAGGAATTACTACATGCCGCATTGCTAGAGTTTGGCCTCATCGTAAGGACAAGCAACAGCCCTAAGGTGGGGCCATTATGGCTTAAAAGGAAGTGTTCCCAGCAAACGCCTGTGTTGAGGAGCTGATCTCCAATGCAGCAATGTCAGAGGTGGGGTCTAAAAGAGTAATTCGCTCTTGAAGGCACTGACCTCACCAATGAATTAAGTCAGATACATGAATGGGCTACTAGGAGGCAGGGTCTAGATGAAGGGAGTAGACTATGGGAGCATGACTAGGGGACTATAGTTTATCCCCAATGTCTTTCACTTTCCTCCACCTTCATCTTGCTGCCTCACCACAGGTCTAACAGCTATGGAGGCAGCTAACCATGGACTGGCACCTCTGAAACTGCAGGCCAAAGTAAACCTGTCCTCCTTTCCGTTGTTACTCTCAGGAACTTTTTCACAGCAATAGAAATCTGGCTAAGTTATGGGCTGTGGGAAGTATGGGGGGAAATCAATATTATACTTCAGAGATATTACCAGAGCTCAAAGCATAGATTTAATGAGGGGGCATGGTGGTATTGTACTGGGAGATCCACCAAACTGGCGTTTTTCCTGTCCTTAAAATTTCACTTGCAAACAGCAATAAAGTAGCCATTTAAAGACACAGAGTTTTTTTAGTACTTAAAAATCAGAATAAATAATCTGTATCATTCTTTTTATTTCTTAAGTAGACAAATAACCTACTTAGCAGTACAGTTTATTTGTCACAAAATCGCCTTTCCGTGTATCTTCTGTCAAGGATTGCAATTATTCTGGTGTGCGCTATGCTTAAAAGTCTGGAAAGTATTGTGCATAGTCATTTCATTACATTACTTTCTATTTTCTAGACTTTAAGGCTTCTATGATGAGCATATCATCTTCTATGATGAGAAAATCAATAAAACACATAGCATTAAAAATATCATAGTATCAGTATATAATAATGTATATATGTATATATTTGTGCTTTATGTGCATTTGTGTGTGTGTCAACAGGAAAAGAAGAAAATTTTCCCAAATTATTGATGGTGATAGTAAGTCTCAGCAATTTTTCATGTAGCTTACTTTTACAATTTCCTGAATTTCTATAATGAGCACATACTACTTTTTCATGGAAAAAATAAAATGCCTTCTTTCAAATTTTGAAATGAGTTAGGCTAAAGGAATTCATTTGAATAGCAATCATTTGAAGCCTTTGTCAGGTGCAGCATCTCCAATATAGGAGCCACCGTGTGTTTACAGACACCAGCATAATCTGGGTAGACTGGAGCTTAACTTGGAGGGACTCTCTGGGCCATCCCCTTAAGGGGAACAGTGCGCCATCATCTTAGGAATGTCTTTGCACCCTTTCTCTTTGCTCCCAGAATAGTGTTTCTGTCCTTCTCTAAGAATCTTTTTCTTTTCCTGCATATATCTTCTTGTGACTTAGAATACGTGGATCCTGTGCCTCTGCAAGAGCCAAAGGGCTGAGTGGGTGGCAGCTGCCTCCTTTAGAAGGTACACAGCCTCCTTAATCTGCCCAGTTCCTATCACTTTGTCACTGTATCCTTTATACATCAACAAACTGGCATTGGAGGACTCTGTTCCTAAATTCACTTTAATTTCAGTCCAATATAATTTTGCTAAATTCACTAGGACAACTTTGCCTTTCAGCTTCAGCAAAGCAGCTAGCTCCAATGGCTAATATTTGTATTTTAATATTTGTATTTTATTGACATTCATATTCATGATGTCAGTGAACGCATTTAAAAAGAGAACACTATGATCCAGTGAGTTCTAGATGAACATGGCATCTCTTTCACCCATGGTTTTGCTGGTTGATGAAACATAATGACTTCAGGCTCATGAGATAGCTCAGTGGACTAAGCACCTGCTTAAGGCAATTCAGGGACTGGGGTTTGATCCCCCGCACCACTTGCCACACCAGCATTGCCTCCACGCATGCTGAACCAGCCACTGAGATGGGAGATTGTGGCACAGTAGGGAGGCTAAAACAGGAGGATCACCACAAGTCTGAGCTGTGTAGTGAGACCCTGTATCAAATACATAGAAAAAAATAAATACAACTTCCTGTGTAAAGAATGCAGGAATTCCTTACTGTCCCAGATCTATAGCAGCTCTTAACTATGGAGACTGAATGTTCAACAAGGCACCTAAAATTCTGAAAGATCTAATCATAATAAATGAATAATCCCTTGGTCTGAGAGAAATGGTCTGGAAATTTCATGAATCCATGAGAGCATAGACAAAAATTCTTAGAAAATCCAGGTACAGTGGCATAAGACCATAATCCCAGCACTTGTGATGCTGAGGCAGGAAGACCACTATAAGTCTGAGGCCCGCCTGGGATATAAAATAAGTTTAAAGACAGCTTGCTCTACAAAGAAAGATCCTGTCTCAAAAAAAAAGCCTCTTAGATATAAAACTCTCCCTGAGACATTAAAAACTAGGGATCAATTCTTGATCTTGTTTGGCCAAGGGATTAGGTTTTTTATAGTAGAGAGTGTTCCTTGTGAATATAGGCAAAATCTAATCTATATGAACCTCTGAAAAGCTTGGCTTCACTGAGCTCATTCTGGCCATCACTTCCACAGTGCTCTGCTCATGGGCCAGTCAAGCCTCTGAAGACCCTGAACTGAGTCAATATTTGCTTTCCCTGGATGTCTCTGAAACTCTTGAGCAGCTGTGTCACTAAGAAAAAGTCATGGTGGCAAACAATTAAAACACAGTGACAAGATGAGTGGTGAAATTCCAAATCTCACATCTCATTAATCTCTCCCTAAAACTGACACCTCTCATTTCAAACTCTTAGAGAAAAATTTAGCCAACAGGAAAAAGCCAAAAGAAAGAAATATTTGTCATAATCACGAGCTGTGTTGAATTTTAGTGATAACAGCTAAAACGCATGGGACAGTCTTCTGGTTAAGAGCTGAAGGAAGAATAAAAAAAGACATACACTTCTCAAATTGAGGGCACAATTCTCAAAATCTGAATTTCCAGGGGTTAGCAGAGTCAGGCAGCATTATTTTAAAGCATTGCCTGGATCAGTTAATGCTAGCCATGGGAGAGAAATATCTTACATTGAAAACAGGGAAATAGAAAACATGGTTTGGCTTTCTTTTAGCGAGTAACTCTAAAGTAGTCTCATTTATGCAATGCTGTGGACAAGCAGGCCCAATTGTATGTCTTGAGGCAGGAGGTACAGAGGGAGGTGAGAGAGGGCAGCATAGACAGCCCAGGGAGAATTATGCGGGCTGGCTCCTCTTTTCACTTTACAAAACAGTGTGAATATCAACCAAGAACATGAAATGCAAAATCAACCCACAGTGAGGCACCACTGCATACTCTGAAATGGTGGAAATTAAAAAGATGCTCCACAGCAGCAGTTGGAAAGGGTGTGGAGGAACTAGAATTCTTGTTCATTGCTAGCTAAAATGCAAAATGGTGCAATGGTTGGGATTCTAGTTGTGTAAATTTTCTGTCAAAGATAAGTCATCTACCAACCACATGATCCACCATTCTACTCCTTAGTATTTGCCTAAGAGAAATTAAAGTGTATATCCCCAAAACTTGTACCCAGAAATTTAGAATAATCAAAAGCTAAAAGCGGTCCAAATGTTCATCAACAGATGAATGAAAAACAAATACAGTATATCCATACATGGGCATACTATTCAGCAATAAAAAGAAGTAGACTTCGATACCCATAAAACTTTGGTTGGTTCTGATTTTTGTTTCTGTTTTTGGCAGCATTAGAGATTGAATCCAGGGCCTTCGCAGTAAATTAATCCTCCACCTTCTTATTAAAAATTTTCAAGACAGGATCTCCCTAAATCCTTAAATTGCCCAGGTGAGGCTCAAAGCTACAGTTCTCTGGCCTCATACTCCTAGAGTGCTTGGACTGCAGGCCTGTCCCACCATTCCAGGCTGCTTGAGCTCAGTTATACAAACTCACAGAATACGTGAACAGTCTAGAGAGACAAAATAGATCAGTACTTCTGGCGGGTGGAGTTAGAGAGGAGAAAGTGAGATATTAGTGCCAGGACATGAGGACGAGAAAGCTCACTGTCTGGAGTAGGTCTATAGCTTCATTGGCTTCTACACATGTCAAAATCTATCACATCATATACTTCAGACACAGTTAATTTGTTGTGTAATTATAACTAAATAAAGCTGCTAAAATAAATTTTCTTCTAGTTCCTTTTTGGTGTGATTCAAGGCCATAAACATAATACATCTAATGATAAAAAAATATATGTTACACATATATGTGTGTGTATAATACACATATACAGAATATGCTCACATATATAGTACATACACACACACATGAAACTGGTGTCTTGGTTACTTTTCTCATTCCTGAGACAAAGTGCTGGCACCCAAAATTGAAGGAGAACAGGTTTATTTAGCTCACAGTTTGCAGAGGTTTTAGCACATAGTTGGCTGGCTCCAAGGAAGGATGGCAGGGCACGGGGGCGTCATGGAGGAGCAACAGCTCATGACAGGCAAAGGTTGAGGCAGCAAACAGCAAGTGACAGGCAGTGACCTAGCCCTCTTTCTGTCTCTTGTAATTTATCCAGGCTTCTTCCCTTATGGTGAGTAGTACTCACAGCCAGGGTGGGGCACCCTTAGCCCTATGCAGAACTGTGCCAAACCAATCCAGGAACTAATTTATTAATCCCACATCCTTGATTCCAGCACCACACACTTAATCCCAGCATCACAGACTTTAGATTAAGCTACCTCTGAGAAGCCATATATTACCCTACATGCTTTGGAGGGACATCTAGACAGAAGCCCTAACAACTGGCACCTCTCCCACCACACCTGCAAGCCCTGCTTACATATTTGAACTCTCCCTCTCCCTCTCTCTCTCTCCCTCTCTCTCTCTCTGGCACTTTTTAGTCACGTGTTCTATTTATACTTCAGTGGCTACTGCTGTGATCTCACCCCGAGGACTATAAATTTTTTACCTTGGGTGCAGAATTTTCTTCATAGCCCATTTTCTCTAAATGAAGACATTCTAGTAAAGTGCTTTAAGGTTTGGGCTTGGGGATCAATTCACCTGCAGCATCACGTCCCGGCTGAATTACACTGCACAATAATTTATCCTTTCTTCATCTGTAGACATAGGACACTAATAATGCCCCTCTTACAGGGTCATTGAAGGTGTAATCCTTTTAGTAGTGCTGAGAACCCCGCCAAGGACATGTAAGCACTCAGTAAGTTCTGTCTTCAGAGAAATTCTATATACATGATATGCCTATTCCTTTGTCAAAGCATAGGACATGGAAATAGTCTTATTCTTTTCCATTTATTTTATTGAAAAAAAAGTCCTAATGTTATTTTAAGAGTTGGCTACAAAAGTATTGATTCTTCTTCAAACCCTATTGATCCCACCATTTTCCTAAGCCGGGTAATTTCATCTGAGGAAAGTGAAGTCCTGTATGCCATTACTACTCACATACAATCAACCAGGTTTTAAGGTGCCTTCATCTACACCCAAGTGTCCCCACCTCTCAGAGCACAGGCCCTTTAGCCTCCCCACTCACAACTCCCCGTAAACCCTCTCACTCAACTCAGTAAATATTTCCTGGAGTTTCTCTTCTAACATTCCCAAGCTTCTTTCTAAATTGCTACATATTTTCAAGTTGGCTTCTTTTGTCATTCAGGTTACATAGAGGAATCAAGGAGGCAGATTCCCATCTTTTTAGGGTTTTTTTTTTTTTTTTTTTCTTTTGACAGGCCCACATTCACATTGATCCTCCTGCTTCCTGCCTCCCTAAGGGCTGGGATTACAGGCGCCCGCAACCACACCTGGACTCCATCGCTGGCTCAGCACACCCGAAGGCAGGGCCGGCAAAGCATGCAGAACCAGGAATTGAACCCTGGCCGCTCCGCTTACCTAAGCAAGCGCTTAATCTGCTGAGTATACCACCGGCCCTCAGATTCCCATCTTTCAGAATTAAAATTCTCCAGAAAAAAAAACAAAACTCCCATGGTAGACTCTGTACCACCCGAAGACCTGGGAAACTGATAGTGTAGTTTGAAGGCCTGAGAGCTGCAACACCTATGGTAGAGAACATAGGCTGGGTCTGAAAGCATGAACGGCAGGCATGTAGAGGTACGGAGATCAACACTCCAGCTCATGCTGGAGTTAGGCAGAGATAATTCCAGACTGTCCACTTCTGAGTTTAGATTCTCAAACAACTAGTGATGCCTGTCCACACTGGAGAGGCATAGTATATTCATATAATAAGCCCCCTATCTCTTTTCAAAAAATATATGCTCATGGACACACTTGGAAGTACAGGCTTACTAGCTCTGTGTATCCAGGCAGGTTGACATACAAAAATTAAACATTGCTGTCAATAATGGACAATTTCCCTATTTTTTCCATTTCAACTTAGGATGAACCACAGAAAGCCCACTGTGTACCTCTAACTAATTACCTGGATACCCCACTTCTCTTGAGGCCAACTCTGCTGCTCAAAGCAACCACTTCCAATCATGGGACATCTGAAGTCATTGCTGCAAGCGTTTCCCACCCTGTTGCTTGCAGTTGGACACCTGCCAAGCACTAACAACAGTGGCTTCTCCCAAGCCCTGACTGAGCAACCTTAGTGGTTACCATCTGGGTGCTCGCTGTTAGTTTCTGCACAGGTGTCTGGGATTTGAGATTGTTTCATTCTGCATGTAGCACTGTTTCATTGGATAAAACCTGTTGCATGCTCAGAGGTTGGAAGGATTTTCTTTATCCAAGTCAGAAGCCATTAAAGAGGAAGCCAGTGAGAATTTGTCCTATAAACTTCATCATACCTCAGAATTACCTGAAAGTCTTCAAGAAACACACTAGCTTAGACTCACTCTCAGTTTCTGTTTCAGGAAAGCTGAGTTAGGGACAGAAAATTCCACATGCTGATACTCTTTGTTCCTGCCCAGTTACAAACTTTGAAAACCACAGGGACACCTACTGAGCAAAGCAAACATAATCCTGTGTCATAGGGGAAGGCCTGGGATCCTCTTCCTGCTTTAAACCTGCTGCACGTCATTTCAATCTTGACTGGATCTGAAGGAGATCTTAAAGGAGCAAGAGGACATAGTACTTATTTAGTCTTCTCTTAGGGCCTCTTTCATCTCTCTAAATTTCTGTAATCTATATGAAGAAACAAAAGGACATAGGAAGAGACAGATGAAGACATGCTAAGTCAAAGAGAGACAGGAAGGACAGAGAGAGAGAAAAAAAGAGAAAGAGTGAGAGAGGAGATCTGATTATCTGGCTTTTCTGCCTTGTAAAGACAGCTCAGGCTAAGGAATCAAGAGTCTGTTATGAATACACAATGTTTACCTGGAGCTCTCAATAGGACCTATTCTATTTTATTTATTTTTACAATAGGATCTATTCTATCACAGCTTCCCTTCCTTTGAGTCTTTCTGTTGTATTTAAAGTAGAAGAATGAATGTACATATATTCATAATTGTGTAATCAATTAAATCTTAATTTTATATAAAATTACATATTATTTTTAAAGGAAAGGACAGCACTACTCCCATTACTTTGGTCCTATAGATGGAAGGGCTTCCTGATTGAGCATAGTTCTCTACCCTGGCAACTATTCTATACCCATCACTCACCTAGAAATCTTTTAACACATACTAAGGTTTGGCACTCAGACCCAGATGCTATTTCAGCTGCACTTGGAGAGGGTTTAGTGATCATTTTCATTTACTCCCTTGTTAGATTGAACCTAAAGAGCCTCTTTTATGCTGAACATATGCTCTACCACTGAGGCTCTACCCTCAGCCCATGTTGAAACAGGATATCTTAGTAGTGTTGAGGAGAAACTACAGTTGACAACACTGGAATAGAGGATGGCACATTCAAAGGAGGTTCATCCCTAACCCCTTGGTCAGCTTCTCTTAGTGGACAATAGACCACTGTGTCCTAGAAATGTCCACCAACATTGACCACCCACTGATCTAGAAGCTCAGAAGTAAACGTAATTTTTCAAGCACTTCATAATGAATGTATTAATTCATTCACTCTAGAACTCATGAATGAATATATATTACATAAATTTATCAACCCAATATCACCATAAATCCTGGCTCCCTAGGATTCTAATAAGTGTAATTTCCTCCAAAACAGAAGGCCATATTTAAGAACTAAATTTCACCCCAAGCTCAAAGAATTCTTATGACTGAAGAAAGATCCAAGGTGTGTCTTCTACAGCACTCCTTGTTCTGCCTACCCATATGCTAGGGTGGAAAAAGCACAACTATACTCTATAGATTATTATAATTAACTAGTGTATGAAACTCATTTTTAAAATAGCTTCATCAACTCTTAATAATATATTTCTGCAAGACAAGCATAGTGAAAGGCAAACCAGGATTGTTATTGTTTAGCATGCTTAATTAAATAAGTATTTTTCATCCTCCCAGGAATTAAACATTTAGCAGTGAACAAACACAGAGAAATCTGCCTGTGTTAATTTCTGGTTTACTGCATTTATACAAAAGCTGGGTGAAAACTCAGGACTGTATCTTTGATCTCAAGTCATTAAGCATTAAGCAAAGAAACTGTAGGTCTACCCTTGAAATCTTCCAAAGAATTTTCCAGAGATTAAATCCCCTTTGTTCTTTTTTTTTTATTCTTTCAACTGTCTCCTTTGAAGGGTTCCTTCCCTCTTCTTAACAAGTATCTTGAAGAATTTTCTCACTTGCCATAGCACTATTTGTTTCACAGAGACAGAAAACAAAATTCAAGCTGGCTTCATGGGGAGCAAATGTGCTGGCTTGTGCAAATGAAAAGACCAGCGTGTAGGCTGGACTTAGTCCTCAGATAGTGTCCTCAGGACTGGCTTTCTGTTCTCTATCTCTTTACTCCACTTTTAGAGTCTTGGCTCCATTCTCACATAGTCCTTGCTCTCATGCAGTCAGTGCACCTTCATCAGCTCTATGCTTCATCCCAATAGGTCCAAGACCAGTAGGAAATAGAATGACCTGTTGTATCCCAACCATGAAGTCGAAGTTTCAGTCTACTTCTGCTCCCCTGATAGGATCACACACCCATCTGTACATTAGGGACTAGAACTGGGGCAAGCAATGACCTGAGCTTAGGCTGTGTCACATACTTTCAGCATTGAGTTGGGGGCTGCTCAACCCTCCCAGAAGGATCTGAACTGGTGGTGGGAGTTCAACATGATCTTGGAGTAGAGGTAGTTTCCTATACAAAAAATGATGAGCAGCTTCCAAGAATGGCATACAGATTTGTATTTTACACATACTGAGTGTAACTACATGAAACAGTAGCTGCTTGATAGCTTCCCTACCTGAGCCTATCAACTGAAAGATTAGGCAGCACTAGTGTAGAGTAGGAGCTGTAAGGAATCAGATAGAGAATGTACTAGAATTTGGACCTATGTTCTGTTCATAGTCAACTATGCAACTCTGCACTTCTAGTAGGAAAAAAGTCATAGTCATCATATAAGTAAGCAGGCATGACTGTATTCCAACAGGATTCTATTTGCAATAAAAGTGGGATGAATTTACTGACTCCTGATGCTCATTGAGGATGCTAAGGGTGTGAAGGATTCAAAGTAATATTTTACTCCCTCCTGTCCTCCAGCTTAACCTATCTCCTCTATAGAAGATGACTCATCTATATAAGATATCTCTGTAAGAGACTTCCCCCACCATCTTTTCAGAATTGGAAACAAAAATTTGCATAAAACAATGAGGCTGAATATAAATCAATTCTGGTAAGTGTATACTAGAAGAAATATAAATATAGAGTAGTAGATTTCCCATGATCACAAAGCTTAGATTTTGAGAGAGAGAGAGACAGAGAGAGAAGATAAGATGATAGATAGATAGATAGATAGATAGATAGATAGATAGATAGATAGATAGATAGATAGATACTGAGAACTGAATATCTGGGTGTGCTGGTACTTGCCTATAATCCTAGCTACTAGGAAGTCTGAGCCAGAATAACTGAAAGTTCAAGTCCACGATGGGCAACTCAACAAGACTCTGCACCAAAGTTAAAAAGGGAAAAAATGATGGGGATGGTGGTAGAGCTCACTGGTCTCTAATTTCAACTGCCAATATTGAAAAACTAAACAAGCACATATCCACTACATAACTAGATCCCAATTGACAAGCAATGGATAACTTTACTAATTTTTGCCTCACTTCTAGTCGAGGACTAACTGGAGAGAGCAGAAATGTCCTGCCACAGTCAGCAGGCTGCTCATTTTAAGGGAACGCATCACCCTCTCTGTGCTAACAACTTCCACTCAGGGAGCACCTAACACTTCCATTTCTTCTTCCATAAATCTTTCTTGTCTTCTGCTTGTCTTTGAATCTGCAGCAAAAGTCAAACAATGGCAGCAGATTCTTACTCCACAGCTAAGTTTTAAATAATAAGCCTTCAATTATTCTCAAGTGGGTGGCATTTATTTCTAAACTATATTCTTATTTTACTATATCTAAACTGAGGTTGGTTCAGCACAATAACTACTAAGGGCTGAACTGTCATGTGAGCATTAAAAGTTTGTTTCCTGTTTCCCTTCCCACAGCCTCACTAACAACAGGAGGCAAGCTGCGTAGGGCTTCTTCACTTGCCTGCAGTTTCCTGAGACACCCCCAAAAAACATATTGTGTGTTATTTTTCCATCCTTCTTACCCACTCCTACCTCTTCTCCATAAGGAAATCTGCTCATCACAGCAGCATGCATTCTGATCCATCAGTCGTTCGGAAAACAGACTCTAGACATTCATGCCCCCCAGTATATTGAAAACCCAGTTCTTGGAATTAAAATAAAGGAGGACAGCAACATAAAACTTTTGTCCCTTTAAATGTTGGTCATTACAAAATATGGACATGAAGAACATGGCTTTTGCAGCTATTGCCTCTGTTAAGTGTTAAAAACTATTCCCTCCCAGTTTTAGTTTGTATCCACACTCCCCTGAGGTGTTAAATATTGATAAATCACTGGATACAGGATTATTAGGTAATATCAAAACATATAGGAATGAAAAACTCCAATTAATGTCTCAAATATTTTCCCTACTCTTGACTATTAGCAGATTCTATCAGTTTATATCACCAGGAAACCAGACCAGAAGTGCAAACAGAAGATATGCAATAATCCAAGATTCCAGATAATAATTTTTCCTGCTGTGAAGAAGTGTTTCATTATGAGAGTGGAATGGGCTGTTTTAATTTCAGGCAGAAATTGATTCAGCATAATTTTAGTTCTCTCCTAGATACTTCTTTAAATTACAAAAATTAAAACAGGGAAAAGAAAAAAATCCATATGTGTTTAGATGGTTACCTATAAAAATACAAAGATCCATCTGGCTTCAGACCTCTCTCCCACAGACAGCAACAGAACAATCTCTGGGGAGGCTTGAGGGGAAAACAGGTGTAACCTTAAAAGTCTTGGCTGAAGATAAGGATGTGGGAACCACTGGTTCAGAAGAAAGAGCTGATGTGTTGAGTGAAGAAATTCCTCGAGCAGAGATTCTCAAGTGAGAAGACTAGACGATGACAAGCAGATGGCTGAAACACTAATACTGAAGGGACAGAGAGGAAGGGGAGGAAGTGGTCACACATGAGGGAGAAAACCTAAAAGAGTCTTCATAAAGTCAGAAGAATGAACTATTTCTACACCATGAATCAGGAGACTATTGGGCTGACCAGACAGAGCCATGAGGCTGAATAAGATAAAGGCTGAGGGCCAGGCGTGGTGGTGCACGCCTGTAATCCCAGCACTCTGGAGGCTGAGGCAGGAGGATTGTTGTGAGTTCAAGACCAGCCTGAGCTACAAAGTGAGCTTAAGGCCAGCCTGAACTGCATAGTGAGACCCTGTCTCAAAAAGACAAAAAAATAAAAAATAAAAAAATAAAAGATAAAGGCTGAAAGTGTCTACTGGATTTGATGATGGAGGAGTCACTATATACTTCACTGTAAATTTTCATTATAAAGGTATTTGGTTGTGATTTCATAAATATATTGAATTTTGAGCATTAAAGTGAGTAATAGTCCATTTATTTTCAGTATCTGGAATAACATTCAAAATTCAATATTCAAAACCCATAGTATGACACATTTCCTTTTTACTTTGTATTTGAGGGGGTTTTGTTTGTTTGTTTGTTTGATTTTTGCTTTTGTTCAGGGTCTCACTATGCAGCCAGACTCATAGTGATCCTTCTGATTCCTGCCTTTTTAGTGCTAGGATTACAGGCATGCACCACCATGCCCAGACTCCGTCGCTGGCTCAGCACATCCAGGGGCATGTGGTGCCAGGGATTTATTTTGTATCTGGAGTGACATTGTATGTGCACAAATAAGTACCTAATGAATATGTGCAGTTTAAGAAGAATGATTAAAATGAAAACCCACAAGTCAGGTTAAGAAAACATTAATAGGAGCTTAAGTACACACAGGGTTACATGCCCCATGGATCCACATTTCTTTGGTCTCCTGGGGAGTGATCAAAATCTGAATCTCGTGCCAAGTGTGGTTTCCCATACTTGTAATACAAGCAGCTTGGGAGACTGAGCCTGGAGGATCCCAAGTTCCAGCCCTGGGTACCATGATGACACCTCTATTAAAAATAATAATGATAATAATAATAATAATATAATAATAATAATGTAATCATTATTCACCTACTTTTAAGTGTTTTACATATAATTTTTCCTTTTTAAAAATTTTTTCCTGTATTTATGACAGAGTCTACAGGATCTCACTATGAAGATCAGACTCATAGTGATTCTCCTGTTTTCTTCTTTTCTAATTAAATTCTTTAACAAAATTCCTTTCATTAAATTCATTTAAAATTTCTAAGACACAGAGCCCTGCATGTGGTCTGCAACTCACTTTTTTGGCTCAACATTCTGGCCTGAAGAGTCAACCATGTTGATGCACGTGGCTATCATCCATTCATTTGTGCTGCTGTACAAGATTCTATTCCATGAGTAATATAGAACATTATTTGCTCATTTAATCGTTGTAATCACTTGGTTTGCTTCTCATTATTTTGCCATTGTAAACAATATAGCTATTAATATTCTTGCACACACCTCCTCACAATTAGCCTGAATTCTCTTTCTGCAATCCATCCTGCATGTTTTGGTATGTAACTGCCATGGCCTTTTAGTAGCATTCAAGATGGTGCTAAGTGGACTTATTCCTGTGGTACATGTAAGTTCTTTAAATTTATGCTTCCAGCTTTATTTTGAGATATTTCTGTGGAAGGTTGACCACAATAGCCACTAGCAGCAGATCATCAAATTACAACATACCATTTATCAAAGAAAAAAAAAAAAGAGCTACTAGATTCTGCATGTATAACATCAATAGTAAAGTTTTCAATAATTGTAAAAGTTTCAAATTTTATTTTACTTACCACAAACTTCTTGCCATCAGTGACTGTCAAGAATTTAAGGAGATCATGACTGGAAGTTCTGAACGGGAATTATACAATCTGCTGTTAGCAAAACATTTGATTATAAAATATGACTGTAGAAGCATGTTCAAGTTTTTACTCTCAAAAATGAAAGCCTGAATATCTTCCATGAATTTCATACCTTCCTCAATACCTTTTGTGGTAGCTGGCCTCCAAGATGGTACCCAATTATTCTTTCCTCTGCCACCTACATCACTGTGTACTCCCTCTTTCTCTTAATAAAGCAAACTTCTACAAGTCATAGAATTCATATAGACAGGGTTGTATGTATCAGGGCTAAGTCATAATAGAAAATGTGACATCTGTCTTTTTCTCTTTTAGATCACTTAGACTGGAAAAGCCAACTATAGCATTACGAGGCAATTCGCCTCCCTGATGGAGCACTCCACATGCTCAGAAGCAAAGCCTCCTGCATACCACCACTACTGGCTTTCTAGCCATCTGAGTGGGCCACCTTGCAAATGGCCCCTCCCAGACCAGTCAAGCCTCTAAGTGACATAGACATATCTTGCCTGCAGCAGCATGAGGGATCCTAACCCATAAACATTCAGCTAAACTACTCTCAAGTTCATAACCCACCATGAGATAAAAAGTGCTCATTGGTTTGGACTAGTTTTGGAATAATTTGTAATACAGTAATAGATAGCTAACACGCTATCTTTCTTATGTAATTACATACTACAAAGAGATTGTTTCCAATAAAGGTTGTAGAGATCATTCCCAATTCATCTTCTAAAATGGAAAGGAAGGGCCAGCCAAATAGCTCAGTGGATTAATCCTGGTTTAATTCCCCAGGCTGGCCATGCCATCCCCATCCCCAGGGCACACTGAGATGGCAATTAAGACTGGGAGTGGTGGCATGTGCTTGTAATCCCAGCTCTTGGGAGGCTGTAAACAGGCGGATCACTAGGAGTCTGATCTAGAAGTGAGACCCTGAACACCCTGTAGACCCTTCCCTAAAATAAAAAAAAAAGTAAAATAAAACGAAATGAAAAGGAGATGTTTTATGAGAAAGGCAAAATACCTTGGATAACAGGATTAAGGAGCCTTTACCCTCAGACAAACATCTACAAGTCATTATCAAGGACTCCTATTTTTATGTCCATTGGACCAAAAGAGACAAAGGACCCAAAAGGTCACAGAGAGGGTGGCATAAGTTTTATTTTAATGTGTGCTGGAAGCCGATGACCCCACCTTCACTCTGTATGCAGAACATGAACAGGACTGACACACTTGGAAGCCCTAGGCCTCAAAATGATAATGCCTCCCTGTGTGCATAAAAATAGGATACTACATAAAATTATGATATGTGTAAGAAACCTCTGACATTTCTATTTTTCCCCGATGCTTTGTTTGAAATATCAATTATCAAATTGACCATAAAAGTCCTGTAAATGTCCCACTTTTCCCTTTCCTCATAATTAGTCTGCCCAGTGTTTGATCCAGAAGTAAGAAACTCTTCATAGACACAAAGATCCATTTTCTAATGTGGACATTTTGCATCATCAGTACCTCTTGTGTCCCAATTATGAGATCAATCGTTTTACCTTCCACCCACTGGCGTTTTCCTGAGGGCTTGTTGTTAGCCAAGGTGCCTTTGATAGCTGCACTTCTGTTTCTAGTCCTTTGAAGCCTATTATAAACTTTCATCCTGCCCAGAACACACAGCCCCTGGGAGGTGACTGAAATCAGAGTGCAGGGTTAAGGAGGATCTCCCTGCAGACCCTTAGGTCTCTTGTGGAGTTGTCTGTTCCTGTGGGGTCCACACATCTTCTCCTTCCATACAAGACAGGTGTCCAACATTTTATTTAACCTAATCACGTAGAAAGACTTAGCTAATGCCAAATGCTCATTTCTGAGGTCAGACAAGGATTCTTCTTCATATTATCCCATTCTGAAGACACGTCTAGACAGGGCACAAGAGGAAGATGCTCTGAGCACCCTGCATATTTGCAAGAGATTTGCTGAATTTTAGAATTGATGAGAAGGATGCCATGCCTATCAAAGAGATCATGAGCTTTCCTGGCGCATGAAGAAGATGCCTAAGACGTGGCAAAAGCAAAACAATGAATACAGCTTTTTAATAAGTGACATTAAAGTTATGAACCCGAGATGTTCAATAGTACTCACAACTACTAGCTACACTGCCTATTTGCTTTTAAATAAAATTTAAAATTCAGCTGCCCTTCAGCATCAGCACATTTATGTCCACAAAGCCCACCTGTGACTAGCCCAGATTTAGAACAGATTTGTCATGACCGAAATTCTATTGGACAGCACTGTTCTGAAGGATTTCAAGTTGTTACCGTGGAAAAAATTTAAACTTCATGGAATTTCCGTACATCTACTGTACGGTTGGCGTCGTGTTTAAGTTTGTAAACTAAACATTAGGATTGGTGTGACAGAACCATTCAAAGTTCAGCGTCTGGAGACCTCTGCGGAAGTGGTTGACCTGACCTCAACTAAAAGAATCCGTGACAGCATTTATATGCTTAACCTTCTCTTCTTCCGAGGCACCCCATTAATAACAAACTCTTACTGGCCACAGTCGTCCAAGTAACTCCAGTCCACCAGACCAGTCACTGAGCTGGAGCCTCTGCTGGTTTCCTAGCAACAGTGACGCGGCCCCACCCCTTCCCGTCGGTTCCCCCTCCACCCTCCTACCTTATTTGACTGGAAGGGGATGGGTCAGGAGTCCTTGGCCCAATAGGAAGGAAGTAGAGGAGGGAAGTCCTGGCCGCGTCCTCGTCGCTAAGGAAACCAATGCAGCCCGAGGCCGCGCGCGATGCCGAGCGCTGAGGATCTGGCCCTGCTGGCTGCGGAGAACGCAGAAGAGGAACCCGGCTCCGACCCGAGACTGCGTCTCCTGGGGGTCTACGTGGTTCAGAGCCTGCGGCCGGCGGCGGGTGCATGGGAGCGCTGCACGGGGACAACCGAGGCTGAGCATCTGCTTCAGGCCTTCTTGGGCCGCGATGCTGCAGAGGGCCCGAGGCCGTTGCTGGTGGTGCGGCCCGAACCCGGGGGCCTGGCGATGCGACCGGGAATGGACGCGGGACCCGAGTCCGGCCCGGCTCGCGCCAAAGGACTGTTCTTCCTGCGCACCAGGCCCGAGCCTCCAGGGCCCACCAGCCTCCGAGGGGCAGTGCTCTGTGGGGACCTGCCCGCTGCGCCTCTGGAGCACCTAGCCGCGCTAATCTCCGAGGTGAGGGAGGGCTGGCGGTCCCTGGCCTGCAGGAACTAGAGGGGAAGGGGGAGGGGCGGTGGGGAAGGGAGGTTCCAGATGGGGCGGGGCGAGCCTGCAGGGGCGGGCCAAGGGGCGGGGCGAAGTTTCCGACTCTGACTTTCCAGTATGGTGAAAATTAGATGGGGTTGGGGCAGAGTCAGAGTGCTAGTAGAAGGTAGGAGCCAGATGTAAACTAAAATTATCTGAGGTGTAGATGCGGGTGGGTGAGCAGTGAAGAAAGTCTAGATGGAGGCCAGGCCAGAGTGAGAATGGAAAGAGAATAATATTTGGATCATTCCAGATCTAGCTTCAAGAGTGCTTGAGTCCTGACCTCTTCAGAAAGCAGTATTTAGAAATCCTTCCTTTTAGTTGGAAAGGTCCGAAGACCAGAAGTAGTGTGCAAGACAATATTTCTACTGACCCATGATTGCTTATTAGTGAACATTTGCAGGATGAAAAGGAGGTGAAATCATGTTAGTTCTGCAGAGGGGTATAGGTGGAGAAGATTTCGTTTCGATTTTCATCATTCATTCATAGCATTACACTTCCCAAAAGGTCAGCCCTGTGCCCATGAAAATTTGGTATCTTTTTGGAAGTGCCTAACAGGCACTCGAAGGCATTTGTATGGAATTCAGGGAGAAAAGTCCAGTTATGGGTTATGGAGAGATTTGGTGACACCATAGCAGAAGCTCTGAGACAACAAGAGACTCCAGGGGGTGCTCAGAAAATTGTTGGGCTGCTTAAACCAATTGGGGTGCAAGCAGACTTCTTGCCTGTACAGCCTGGTGTCCTGAGTCTTGTGGACTGTGACATAAGTTTGTACAGAGTACTGACTATAAGGTGTTTCATGTGATAGTGGCTTTGGGGAAACATGAAAGTAATAAGAGGCAAGTTTTCTTCCTTAAAATGTTTCGTTGAAAGAGCTAAAACATGCAATTAATCCTGTGTTCACAACATTGATTTGAATACCAGGGGACAGGGGTAGAACTTCCCTCAAAGTTATCCCCTGTGCAAGAGCCAAGGCCTGGGTGTTCCCTACAACATCAAGATTCGGTCTTTTCATTGTTTTATCAGGAAGTTGTGGGGAGGAGGACTTCTAAGGAAGGGGCCTAGATAGATTAAAGAACTCTCAGGGGTCCTGGAAAAGCTCAGCTTATCCACGGGTATGGAAATATTTCAATAGATTAACAATCAGCATAGATTTTCTACCATGCACTGGATGAACAGCACCCCAAAAGGCTAAGCTTAGGTTAACTCCCTAGATGATCCATGCAGAAGCTGTTATTGGGCTACAAGATTCATCCTGCATGTTGTCTGAGAATCACCGTTGGACTTCTATGTTGTACTAGCTCCTGCACAAGGAAAGTACAGAGCAAGATGACTTTCAAAGCATATATGGGCAGGGTGAACAGAACTTCAGAGTCAAGATGCAGCCTCACTCATGCAGGAGACAGTAGGCCTGTCTCCAAACTGTCATGGCAGAAAAAAAAAGTAGTGGAGCAACTGTCTCTGTTACTCTTATCTCGTTGCTGGGACAAATACCTGGCACCCAAAATGGAGGAAGGAAAGCTTTATTTAGCTCACAGTTACTGGAGGTTTCACTCCATACTCAACTGGCTCCAAGGAGCAGTGGCACATGGCAGAGAGCAACCTGTCATGGTGGCTGCAAAGAGCAAAGGGAGGAGCAGTGGCAACAGTGGTCTCAGAGAACAAGTGTGTCTCCCTTGTGTTGCACTCAGGCTATCCACCCAGGCTGGGTAGTACTGGCACCCATAATTCCAGAAGCACTTATACTCATAATCCCAGTGGATCATGAGTTAATCTCAAACTCTAGAAGTCCACCCTATGACTGCATGAGGCTTCGGGGGAACAAATAAACACAAACCATAACAGCAAGTAAAAGTAATTTTAAGCCGGGCGTGGTGGCGCAGGCCTGTAATCCCAGCACTGGGAGGCTGAGGCAGGAGGATTGTTGTGAGTTCGAGACCAGCCTGAGCTACAAAGTGAGTTCAAGGCCAGCCTGAACTGCATAGTGAGACCCTGTCTCAAAAAGGCAAAAAAAAAAAAAAAAAAAAAAAGTAATTTTAGAATAATTCAAAACCCTCAAATATGCAATCATTTTCTTACCACTTTGAACAGAATTACAAACAAACATCATTAAATATTTCTCAATCAAGGGCTAAGTAGATAAATTGTACCCCATGTATTTAATGAAATTCAGTGGCTCCCTTAGAAAGAATGATTGATATGGAACATTCCTTAAGATAGATTTTATTTCCAGAAAAACATAAAAATTCATCTTTTCAACAATTTCTAAGAACAGTACAATGCTGTCAAATATATACACCTTACTGTATGACAGATACATAGGATTTCACTGTCCAGCACAGGCAGTGTCCTCCCAGGTGAATGCCATTCTGTGTTCTCTCTATGAATGCAGGTGCCCTGTGTGCTTCATGTAAGTGCAGCATTTGGCCCTTTACTTCTGGCTTTATTTCATTTATCCCAATGTTCTCAAGTTTTATCCCTGCTGACACATATGCTAAGAAAGCAAGGAGCTACAGGTAGTTAGGCCGATAGGGCATGGGTCCTGAATAGTTAGCCTAAAGTAAACTAAACTTCAGGGCTCTGCTGAGTTAGCATACCCCCACATAATTAACTTAAGCAAGCTGACAGTCAGGGCCTGACAGGATGCAAGGAGCAAATAACAGGTCCCTAAACAAATGGGAGAAGCCTTGAAGAAAGTGAAATACAAGTGAAGCAGCTTGCATTCTGGACTTCAAAAACCTACCCACAAGCAAAAGCAACCCTGCATTCTGTCAAATTCACCTACACTAGTGATGGCAACCTTTTAGAGTTTCTAATGATTGAGAACAGCTGGCCGCAGCATTTGTCCCATAGGTTTGTAATCATTGATCTATTCAAAAACTCCATAAAATGTTCTGGACTTAAACTTCCACAGCTTTCGCCTAATGAAACCCTTTCTCAACTAATGAGGAGCTTTTCCTTTTATTTTCTGTGACAAACATACGTTAGGCTATTCCCCATTTCTTGCTGCTTGCTATTTGGTTGGCTTTAATCTTTGTCGGCATAAAACAGGAATGCAAGAGCTAGATGGAGCTGGTTATAGCAGTGTCTCAGCTAGCTTTATTATGAATGGAAAAAAAAATCTAGTCCCACAATTTAAAGGGTTTAATTTGGCTCATGGTTGGAGGGGTTCAGTCCAGGGCAAGCTGACTCCAAGGCAGAAACATCATGGTGGAAGGGCATGGCAAGGAGAGTGTTTCCCTTATGGCAGCCAGGAAGCAGAGAGAGAGAGCATGGAGGGAGTGAGCATGGCATGTACATTTCCAGATCATGCCCCAGGGACCCACTTCTTCTGACCAAGCCCTAAAAACACACTGAGCTATGAATCCACCAGTGGATCGAGTCGCTGATGACTCTGGTGCCCCCATGAGACAATCACCTTCCCAAAGCCACATTTCTGGACACAAGACACTGAAGGAATATTCTAGACCAAGGTGATAATGGTCATGAATTTTTCAAAGCCAAAGAAGATTCTAATATATATCACATTTTCATTATCTCCTCATCTGTCTTGGGTTTCTAAGTTGTCTCCACCTTTTGGCTATTAGGAACAATGCTACAGGATGAGGCAAGTTTTAAACAAGTACAGAACTGTATACATCATATGCTTCATTTATGCTAGAAGGATAAACAAAAGTGGAAAGGAGAACAGAAAGGACAATTTAAACAAGTAACCCATTCCTGGGGAACTGAGTGGTTGAGATAAAGAGATAGAAGTTTTATATTCTTGCTTCACAAGCTTTTGTACTTTTACAGTTTTGTATCATGTAAATATACTATATTTAAAATTTAAATAAAAATGATTTATTTGAAAAATACCTCAAATCCTTTACTTGCATTTCTCAAAGCCTATAGCAAGTATATCCAGTTCATTCAGCCTTCTTTTCTCTTGTCTACTTCTGTTACACACCTGCAGCTGACTCAGTTTCCTTGGGAAACCTTCCTTGTCTGCCATCTGCCCTGCCCCTCTGTTTAGCCCCTCCAGTCCAACCCCTCCTCCATTGTAGCACCTTTAATTCAGCACAGTCTCTGGCTTTTCCTTCCACTTTTGGAATCAGTAGTATAAAAGCCAAAAGCTCACCTCAGAAGTCCTGCTGTGTGTGTACGTGCGTGTGTGTGTGTGTGTGTGTGTGTGCGTGCGTGTGTGTGTGTGTGTGTATGTGTGCGTGTGTGTGTGTGTGGTTGAGGAATGTGCTAACAAAAAAAAAAGCTATAATTTCAATATTATCTTGGTCCCATTACACTAGTTCAATGAGTGAACATGCATCTAAAAATATATGAAAAAGAATCTAACAGAAGTTAGTAACTGGTTTTCCTCATTCTTTTCACCTTCCAACCACCTGAACCTCACTGCCAGATTACTTTTACTAGTGTTCTGAGATTTGGCTGCTGTTTTAGATTTTTGTGAGGAATGTAGTCTGACAGACCTCTGTTCCCTGGATCTGTCACATTTGTCAGCACGATGTGAGTTGGTAAGCCTACTTTCTCAGGTCCCAACTTTTTCCCAGGGTTGTGAAATTTAGTTTTTGTTATATATGAAGACTCCTGGAGCAGAGTGTGTCAGGTTGTAGGTGTTTCAGAAAGGGTGAGAGTCATCAGCCCTTCATATACCATTTCCAAGCCTCTGATGGCTCCTTACTACTTTGCTGTAACCTAACCCAGCTCTTCCCTGAGGACTCGAGGGCATCACCCATTGCCCTTCTGCCCATGAGCCTGGAGATGGAATGGACATCTTCCTTCTCTTTGCTGCTTCTCCATTCAGGTCAAATAACTTTGAGATTGAAATTTATCCACAGATTAGCATGCTCACCCTCACTGACACATCCTGTGCTGATAGCAGAGTTTTGCTGTCTACATGATTCTGACCTCTGGTCCAGTAGGACTTTGATGAACTCTGCTTCCATCTTAATCTGTGGTTATTCCAGTGGACATATAACTGGTCTTTCTAATGACTTGGGTTCTAATGACCTCTGCGTTCCCTCAGCCTTTCCCCTCCAGAAATCTTGTCCCTCGTATCTTAAGCGTCCCTCTCCTACACTTTCCAGTCCTACATCACTGAGAAGCCCTATGATCCAGTTTTATGCTCCTCTGCCTGTACCACTTCTCATCCCTTTCCAGCTTTCTCCTTCTTGTACCTTAACTACAACAATCCCAGGACCCTACTGGCACCTCTACTCCACGGGCCTGCTGCATCGTCTTCAACCATGCCTGTGTTTTACCCTGTTCTCAGCACATCATTCCAGTAGTTCCCTCGCATCAACTCCTGACTTGCTTTTACCTCCCTGTGGCTACTCAGTTGGCAACGCCTCCATCCTGGTTAAGTCCCCTCCCTACTCCGTATCACACCATGAAGTGCACTAGGAAGAAGCCACTTAGCCCCACTTAAATTTTGGAATTTGAGTCTCTCAGTGTTCTTTTTCTTTTTCATGACAGGCAGCCTATACTTTCTTTCTGATTATTTTCTTAGGATTTTATATCACATTTCACACTTGCTTTTTGTCAGATCTTCAGATGTCCAAAACTTCCTTTTTTAACCTCATTCTGTGATGCTCCTGCTTCTTCCTTTGAAAAAAGGGAAATAGAAATAATAGAATGAAATTTCCACAAACTGTTATATCCACCTGTCTGTCAAAATCCATACGCAAAACCATTCTTATTGTCTTTCTTATCTGAGGTTGACCCTGTGCTTAACACTGCCTTTGTTGTCCTGAATCCTGGATCAGCAACCTCCCCACCTCTACTCTATTCTTTCTACTTCCCTTTCCACTAGAACATTCTCATGGCCATCACTGTACTTCAAGGACCCATCTTAACGTGCAATTGTGGAATGTGTGTTCTTTCATCATAGCCTAGTCTTCATTCTGGTCTCATACCTAGACATCAGGCCTTTACTCCTACCCTCCTCAGAAGAGAAGTGAAAGAACTTGACCGTGCTTCTAAATGATCTTTGTTTGCTCAAATTTGATGTGCCTCCTCTTCTTCCTGGATTCTTAATATTGGAGGACCCTAGTGCTGGCTCCTGGACCATTCTTCTCTGTGCGTGCTTTTCCTTGAAGGCTGTCATGCAACTTCAGAGTTTTATAACATTCTGTATTTAACACATCCAGAGTCCACCTCTAGCTCATCTTCTCCTCTTATCGGCCCCTAAGCATATCCAACTCCTTTCTCTGTGTTTTCATCTTGAAGCCCTTTACATGCACCAAATTTTTTTCCCGTCCAAATGCAAGCTCCTGTCCTCTCTCAAGAACTTCACCCTTATTCCCCCCTCCTCCACATGCATTAATGACAACTCTGTCTCTCCAATTGCTCAGCTTTAGGAGTAATGAGGACCTCTTTTTCTCTCACAACTCCAAAATTAACTCAGAACACCTCATATTGAGATGAAGGAGTTACAGACCTTCCCCTTAACCATTACCCCTGCCCAAAACCACTGTCTTCTGTACAACAGCTGTAGTTTCTGTCTAGACTCCTTTTGCACTTTTGCCTCCTATAATCCCTCCTCAATGAAGTGGCTTGAATGATCTAACTAAAAGGTGATAGGCCATGTCACACCTTTGCTCAGAACCTCTCAATGGGGTTCATTTCTTTAAGAGTAAAAATCAGAATCCTATGAGCAAGGCTGCATTTGATTTGGCCCTGACCTATTTGTATTTGTTGTCCATCTTGTTCCGAGTTTCCTATTCTTAACACCGCTTCTTGATCACACCAGGCAGGCTCCAACCCCAGGACCCTTGCACTTCTGTGTCTTCTACTTGGAATTTACCTTGCCCAAAAATCTGCACAGCACTCTGCCCACCCACCTGCTTTGTCCAAATGCTTTTTTCACAAGGATACCTACTCTACTGATCTTTATGGTTGCATGTTCTCCGCCTCAGCCCTTGCTCTTGTGTTTTATTTTTATTCATAGAACTCACCGTTTATTGAATGCTTCCCTCCTAGAATATAAACTCCTTGAGGTCAGGAATTTTGTATGTTCTGTTCACTGATGTGTCCTCTTAGCACCTACAACAGCATTAGCATATAGTAAATGCTCAATACTTATTAAGTAAATGGATTCAATGAAAGTTGACTTTCATACCAGAATTTTGACATGTAGTATTTCTCCATCATTCTAAACCCTCCAAACTCCAATGCAAGCCTTCTGATCACTTTTTCTTCAGACAGAAGACTTCCATAAACCTCTCTGGAGTGCTGTGTAGATGCCTGACTCTAAGTGACAACCATGTATATATCAGGATCACTAACCTTAGTCATTGCCTTTGAGATCCTAGGAAAATTCCAGCTTTTTCTCTTTCCCTGTTAGACCTTCTGCTGTGGTTCCAAAGCATCTGTTCTCACCATGAATTTGACAGAGTTTAGTCCTTGGCCTTTTTTAAAATTCTCTGCTCTTGATCACACCGGGCAGGCTCCACCCCCAGGACCCTTGCACTTCTGTGTCCAGTATTATAATTTCTCAGTGAATGTTTCCAATAATACCAGGCAAAGCAATTATCTCCAATTTAATATTTGGGGTCCAAGTCTTCTATTTCACTTTCCACAGAACCTATCAGCTATATGGATCTATGTCTCCTTTTCATTATTTCCTTGGTGGGTTCCTCATCAAGTCATCTGATCCTCAGATTGCTTTTCTTGCTATCATTCCTATAGCAATAGTAGTGCAATTTTAGTAGATGGAGGTTCCCAGTGAGTTATACTGACAACTTTTAAAATATCTGGTGAAAGACAATTTAAAACAGCTCAGGAAATTCAGAAGCATGTTGATTTAAAGAGCCACATTGATCTTTCTCCTCTGTACATTCTTTTCTCCTTTGGTAAACTGTAGTCTAAAGCTCCATTTGAGAACAAAATGCCCTCCCAAAGCTCCAGACTAGTAGCATAGAGAAGACATTGCTTCCTTGAAATATTCAGATGAGAGACTTTGGCCTGACTCTCACTGATTCAGATTTGGTTCTGTGTCTACCCCCAAGATTTTGGTTTGGGTCCCAAAAGAAGAGGAGCTATGTCCAGCAGCAAAAATTAGCTAATGTTCACTCTAAAGATGGAGGTAGAGGGAGAAGGGGAAGTAAAAATAACTAAGATGTGATGTGCACATGCACCAACTTTCCACGATGAATATACTCCTTATGTATTGCAAACATGTACTGATAAAATGATGATGATGGTGATGGTGATGGTGATGGTGATGATGATAACACTAAAGAAAGTGATTCACAACCTTGCTTATTGGTTCCTCTTTACAATGATAGGCAGATTGTTCTTTACCTGAATTGGTCTGTGTGTGTGTGTGTGTGTGTGTGTGTGTGTGTGTGTGTGTGTGTTATTGCTTCATTTGGTTTCTATTTATACTGTTCTATTCATACTGATGCCCCATCTTAATGATGATGACTGAACACAAAGCAACCCACATAGGGCAAATCAGATGCACTGCAGCTTATGAATCACATACACACATTCAGTGGGGACAGACCTCATTCCATGTAGGTCAATATTGGAGTTGCACTTAGGAAGAGAGTGGACTCCCAGGGACTATGGGAGGCACACTTTATAATGCAAGAGGTATCCCTAGTAATCCTACAATCTGGGAGAGAAGTCCAGCTGAAGCTCAGGGCTAAGGAGGAGCTGTGCCTGTTCCTTTCTCTTGGTTTCAGGATCTTATCCATAAAAGCAAAGTAGGGAGGAATCCTTGTGCATCAGCTATGGAAGACCTTGCATATTTTATCAGGTGTCAAGGCCTTGTAGTACAGTAACACTCAGAGAGATTCATATAACTGCATAGACCCTTTTTAAGAATCCTCTTTCTATAAGGTAGCAGCAGAGAATGTATGCTTCACTGTGTCCTTGTTACAGATTGTTGTACCTGTCCTGGCCAATGAGAAGAACCACTTAGGCTGGCCCCATATGGTATGCCAAGATGTTAGGAAGCATGCCCACACCCTCCAGTGTGACCTCCTTGTTATCCTGGAACAAGTGAAGGGGAGAACATTGCTGCCTCTTCCAGTAGGCTCAGAGAAAGTGGAGTTTGTGGATCCCGAAAGTGAGACAGTGTAAGTACAGCCAGCTGGCCATATGGGCTTGGGAGATATGAGACAAGCTGGCTTATCTGACTGTTTGCTTTGAATAACTTTTCTGTTCCTGACACTGCACAACTTCTCACTCTGCACTCAAGCCTGCTGTCTGCTGTTTGCCAGCATCCTCAGAGTATATATTTGCACAGATGACATCCCTAGCCCTGGTCCCTTGGCCGGAAGTCTTTTAAAAGTGTCATAGCAGCATGGCCTTCTTTCCATTCAGGCTGAGAACTGCCACACTGATTCCAGGATTTTGTTCATCAGGATAGCAGCTCATTGTTGGCAAGGCTCCAGGTCCAGCCTGAGAGGCCGTGCCCCTTCTCTACTCAGTAGGCTCCATCACAGCACCAGCTCTGGCACTTCTGGTTAGGAGTCCAGCCTCCAATCCCCACCGTAAGCCCCTCCCCCAGCAGCAATAGATGTTTTTCAGGTTCTGGAATTTGTTTTTTCAAGTAAAAACTAATCTAGCTTCTCTGGAGAGTCAATGCTTCCATTCTCCTAAGTAGGTATTAAAGCCCCAGCTTCATCTCCTTTCAGAAGTTAGATCTACCATTAGCTTCCAATTACTATTCCAGCTTTAAGTTCTCACTGCTTCTTTCCCCTGAGGGTTTTTTTCCCTAAGCATACTATGTGTATAAATAATATATTTTGGTATATTTCTGTCCTGCACTGCTACGCATTTGTGACAACAGGTGGTCTTCTTCCTTTAGGAACTTAGTTTGCTGTATTGCCAGGAGTTTCTCAGTATATTATTGTGATTGTTCATTCAGGAGCCATGATACATCCAAAGAACAAGTAATGTGTGCAAACAGCAATATACTTCATAATGAGTTTTTTTCCTACTGGAAGTAATTTGCTACATATATACTTTGAAGAAATTTCCTACTTAACTGAAAAACTTATCATGATTTAATAAAAGTATCCAATTTTCAAAATAAGCAAATTTAAGCCACCCCCCTTGCTAGTCCCTTTATACCTTAACCTAATAACATTCAGTGTGTATGTATAAGCCATGTGCAGTCTTGCTCTTTTTCTTCAAATTTGATTATTCCCCCAAAGTCCAGATCATTTTGAGGGAAATGAGTATCTTCTAATACCTTTCAGATTCATGTGGGCCACATAATTTCTCAACAAATATGAACTTAATTGAGTTAAGTGAAGGTAGGTTTCAGTCTTGAAACTGTTAATGACACATACCCTTGCTCTGTCACTATGTCCTTGGTGCTTGACATTTATAAATTCCCATTAAAATGATGTGAAAGGGCAGCCATAATGCATTTTTTAAAGATTTGTATTCCTTTCAAAATATAGTTATTTAAAACAACACTTAAATGGATGGGGAAGGAAAGCTTGAAAATCTCCTTCTTTGTTGGAAAAGCAAAGACTGAGTAAAATCGTAATGGTGGGTCCAGAAAAGCTGATGGTTAACTCCTGGAAGAGGAAGTAACCTATTTTCTGTTGCTGCAGAGATTAGAACTCAGAGCAAAATGAAGAAAGTTCAGGGAGATAGGTGTGGCCCCATGTGGAGACAAACCTTCTCCTTGAGCATGCCAGGCTACCAAGGAATGTGCTGCTTTGTCAAGGAAGGAGCTTATTCTCGCAGGTGAGATTCAAGCAAGGCTGCATGGCCATCAGACACCTCCTATCGAAGCCATGCTCACATTGACTGGAAGACTGGGTAGCACTCTAAGTTTGAAAACGTGTCTTTAGAACACTGATGAAGCCTTGAATTTGTATGAATAATTGTAGGATCTGTACAACTCATTGATTACCCCAGAAAGTCTATTATTGAATAGAAAGGGAAAAAAAAACCTCTAAGGTCACCTGAAATTTCCTGTTTTTGAAAAACATATGGTGCTTTTTTAGATGTCACTCGGTGCTATGGTTTGACTATGATTTGAGCTTTTTCTGAAGGATTTGTTTGTTGGAAGCTTGGTCCACAGTGTGACAAGGTCAGAAGGTGACAAAAGCTTTAAGGGCTTGAGATTTGTGCAAGTTAATTTTGGCCTCCAAGAGGCTAAAATAGATCTTGTGGGGCCTTGGTTCCTCTGGAGTGTGTTGTGGAAAAGCAAGATTGGCCCTTCTCTTCTCTTTGGCTTTCTGCCTTGCCATGCGATCCTTCTCATACTCATGCCCTGATGATGCCATGTACCTTGAGGCCCACACCAGATGCCAAACAAATGGAGAGTCTTGACCCTGGCCTTCCAGCTGCTAAAGTCATTTTCTCTATACGTTATCCAGCCTCAGGAATTTTGTTATAGAAATGGAAAACTAGCTAATACACCCAGAATTATTTCCACATTTTCATGGTTTATTTTTTTTTCTCTTTTCCAGCTTAGAATCCATAGATAAGTCAATCATCTACTCTATTGAGTCTGCAGTGATCAAGTGGACCCACCAAGTCCAGGTGGTGCTTAAGAGGGAATCTTCTCAACCATCCTTACAGGGGGAGAATCCCACCCCTAAGGTGGAACTGGAGTTCTGGAAGAAAAGGTATGTAGGAAGGTACATGTCTGTATTCTAGAAAGAAGTTGCCTTACAGAGGATAAAACCAGAGTGGGTAGCCAATCACTGGAGCTTGCTCTTCTTTACAGGGATTTCTCATCCTTCCTAGGGGATATAGCTCAGTGTCACTGGGTCAGTACAGTTTTGCTATGGCCTGGGAGATACACTCTTTCCCCGGGGTTCAACCATCATTTTTCCTCTCTTGAGATACTACTGTTGCTGTATCTTCTGATGTTTCATCAAAGGCTCTTTCAACTACCTCAGAAATTCATCTACTCTCATATTTTTCTTCTAATTTTGGCTCCTTACTTCTTAGACAGTTGAGTTTAGATGCACATACCTTTTGTAAAGATCTGAAAAAGAAGGGCTTTTGGAGGCGCTACAGAAGAGGCCTCTCCCGGGTCCCAGCTCATCGTTACTAAGGCTAGAAATCTCAGTATCCCTGTAACCCTGAATTACTTGACCATAAATGCCTGATTATTGCTCCTGCACATTCTCTCACATGCTCCCTGTCTTTTGCTCCTATTTATCATTGTCCTGATATAGCCTTTACCCAAAAGGGGACAGACAGATGTTGGAGGCAGATGTCCCCATCATCACACTAAATAGATTATATTGCATCACGTGGCTAGACCACCCTCAGGGCTGTAGCCCTGTTCACCCCACCGTGCTGAGATTCCCATCCTCTTGCCTGGTTTCTGGCCATTTTGCTAACCTATACTGGGGCCCTTCTCAAGCAGCTTTCTCTAATGACATTTCTCTCACCCAGCCCCAATCTTCCTGAACGAGCTAATGACCTCCAGCTGCCAAGACGTTGAGCCAGCAGATGGTCACAGCAGTGTTTCCTGGAGCTTCCCCTTTGAACCTATGCTCCCAATTCAGGTTTTTGTCCTCCCTGTCCTGGCACAGATGTCCTGGCTATTCAGGTTGGAACACAGCTTTGTAGCAGCACACAAGGCAGGTCTTCTCTCTGCTTATGCGTGGGTAAGTTGGTATGGTATGACTCGTGCTTCCTGATGTTCACCTGGGTTCACCCTTCTCTGTGGTGTTTCAGGTATGAGGATCTGGAATACATTTACAATCAGCTGAGAACAATGAAGGTGAGGGGCATGGCTGGGATCCTGGACAAGTTTCAGAGCAGCTACTTCCCAGCTTTCAAAGCCATGTTTAGAGATGTTACAAGAGGTAAGGCTCAGAAAACATTGTTCCAGATATGTTTGACTCACATTTCTTGTTTATAGATACATTCACTTCCCTTTGAAGTCCTCATGACGTTCCAAACTGGCACAGTCTAGCAAGATGGTAGAAGACTAAATCTATAAGCAGGAGAGCAGCTAAATGATGCTGTTCAGTTTATTCACTTTGTGTCCTTGGGAAAATTCACCTAACCTCAGTAAGTTTCAGCAGATACAATGATTATAGTGCATGCTTCCCACCTGCTCTACCTCCTTGTGCTCTCATGGGATTGTGTAGACAGAAGGGCTTTATTGGCTGCATCATGATGTAAAATTGCATATTGTTATTTCTTACTTCTGGTCTTCGTGTCCCCCCACTCAACTCCTTGAGAAAATACTGTGTGATTTCTATGTCCTTCCTGCATTTTTTGGTCCTGTACTCAGGTGGGACAATAAAGTCTTGTCCCTGTGAACACCAGACAAATCAGCCCTTGTCAAAACTGCAAAGCCAGCAAAGTCTATGATTAGAACCAGGTAAATGTGTTCAGCCCCCCCCATCCACTTTGTTTCTTCTCTCTTTTCCCCATCAAATCTCCTCCTCTTTCTCCAGTATTATGGGTCAAAATGTGCTTTAAAGATACTTATAATTTCATGTGAGTTAAGCTGAACATGAGTAGTGATTTTCAAACATTGTTTTATCTCCAAGATTTTCTTACCATAGAGACTTCCTCAGTTGAGATTATAGCTGAGTGATAGATGCTTGCCTAGTTTGCAGAAGGTTCTGGGTTCCCTTACCAGTACTACAATAATAAAAAATTAATAAATCTCCCATGTAATTCCAAGCTATGAAATTAGTCAAAGTCCATTTTTCTCTGTTCAGAAGAGTACTATTCTTTGTCCAAAGCTCAGTGGCTGACCTCTTTCATTCCACCTTCCCCTAAAGGCATAGGGTTTGGAACACACCTAACTAGAGGAATAAAAGTTCCAGTAAAGAGTTTCAGACATAAGTCTTAAAACAGAACAAAGCTGGCATAAATACTTTTTGAGGCCCTTCTTGGCCCTCAGATTTATAAAACTTGCTTGGAACAAGATCCCCCTTAAGGCCTCAGTTTACCACTTCATTGAGAGATACTGCACTGTACCATAGAGGAATCAGTGCTCAGATTATTCTTCAAGTCAGAAATGCAGGTGTTCCCTAAACAGAATGTGCACCAGTCTTGATACGAGACTTGACTGTGGGACACACATGGACAGGTATTTTGTAAAATGCCTTGACATGTGGCTCTGTTTTGAGCCAATGACACCACGTTTCTGTGCTTAGCAGTGACTTAAGGTTTCCATTTCACAGGCTGTCGTCCCTCCATGTGCACAGGTACTGCATCCATGGATTCAACTAACTGGAGGCTACAAACATTTTTAAATTACTTTTTAAGAAATTATCGAATTTATATTTTATTAGCCATGAACAGACTTTATTCTTGTCATTATTTCCTGAGCAACACAGTATATCAACTAATGGATAACGTTTCTATTACATTAGGTTATTATAAAAATGACCTAGAGATGATTGAACATATGCAGGAGCGTGTGTGTGTGTGTGTGTGTGTGTGTGTGTGTGTATGTGTGTGTGTGTGTATTATATACAAGTACTTTGGTCTTTTATGTGAGTGACCTCCACCTCCTCAGATTTTGGGAGTTACACAGATTCCTAAAACGGACCTGCAATAGATCACAAGTGACAAGTGTAATTTTATGTAGGGGACCAGTTCAGAGAAAAATCTTAAGGAAGAATACCACAGGTTGTATAGATATGAAACATATCAGAATGGAAATATACAAATTTCCGAAAACTGAAGTTCTGATAGAAAGCAACATAAAGTACTTTAGGAATTAGTCATTCAGTGCTCTCCATATGTTCTTCACATTAGTAAATGAAGAAGCTGATTATTTTGTGTAGATTAATAGTTGTGAGAGATTTGTTTCTCCAAGCCAGCTTCAAAAAAAGTTCTCTCCAGTAGACCGTACACTGGCAATGAAATAGCATTATAACAGCGCCAAATAAACACTATTCCAGAAGTAGAAACCCTTTAAGTGCGTGATTCAATTATGATGATGAAGCAAAGAAAATTTGATTAGAGGTGTTAGGTAGAGACTAGATCAGAAATTTTGGCAGGCTCTATATACTAAGAATGAAAAGATTTCAAAGGGGGTTTACTGACTATCTTTTCTAATTTAATTTCAGAGCATCTGGCTTTCTCTATCATAAGTAGAGGCGTTATGCTCATTTTTCTTATTAGTTACTGCCAGGGTGATTTCTTGACTCCGTAAGGACCTGAAAAGAAAGGAGAAGAAATATCTCTGAAGTAGTAAGCACGTATTGGAAAACAGTGAAAAAGAACGAAGTTTAAAAAGGGGAGGGATTGTATGGGAATTAGATTGTCCAAAGTGTACCTCATTGCATGATAAAATGGCTTGGAAAGCAGAAAACAGCCATGTCCTTGGGAAGAAAGAATGGAACAAGAGACTTACTAGGGAGTTCTCATCCTTGGCTACCACAGGTGCGGGGCGGGCATAGTATCTCCTGGTCGCCAGCTTTCTTAGTCCATCTGTGTTACTATTGCCTACTGCCTCGGGCTGGGCAATTTAAAGAGACCAGAAATTCATTTCTCCCTATTTTGAAGGCAGGGAAATCCAACATTAAAAAATGCAGAAGCGTCTGGAGGGGAGGAGCACCGCGGAGGGGCAGCAATCTAGCAGGAGGCAGCAGGGAGCCTCTTTT